>KV423990.1:0-16801 GCA_001632435.1 Calocera cornea HHB12733
CTAGCCTTCCTGTGCCCTTGTATAGCCTATTCCGATCCTGCACTGCCCATTCCGCTTGTTAGAACAGCATTCCAGTGATGCATCGCCTTGGGGCGGTGCAGAGGTTGCGCATGGCTATGCAAGAGTGGGAATGGACTGGAATACCTGGAGAACCTTCGGAATAGGAGCCTGGGCATTGCCTGAGGCTGGGACATCTTGTCCTGTCCCATTCCGTTCCGTATTGGGCTATTCCAGGGGGTTTCAAGGTGTCGCGGAGTCCGGAATATCGGAATAGGCTTCGGAGTTGCTGTAGTGCCCTGACACTAAGCCAGTTTACGGCAACTCCATCAGCTATGCATTGGACGGCAGTCAAGCACGTCATGCGGTACCTCTCTGGAACACGTGACTATGCTCTTGTATATGGTGGACCCGGCGAGTTCAGTACCACATTCACAGCCTTTTCTGATGCAGACTGGGGCTCTGACCGTGATGATCGCAAGTCCATATCTGGCAATGCTTTCCTTCTTACTGGAGGCGCAATCTCATGGGCCTCCAAGAAACAAACTTTAACCGCTCTTTCCACCTGTGAAGCTGAATTCACGGCAGCTAATCTTGCATTGCGTCAAGTAGTTTGGCTTCGACAACTTCTTTCTGACCTTGGCTTTCGACAAGCCAATCCCTCCATTCTTTACTGTGATAATCAGGCAGCTATCACTCTCTCACTGGATCAGCAATTTCATGCCCGGACGAAACACTTCGACATCCAGAACCACTACCTTCGAGACAAAGTTGATGACAAGACTGTCACACTTGAATACTGTCCAACCTCGGAAATGGTTGCAGATGTTCTAACCAAGGCACTCAGTAGGCAGAAGTTCAGGGGGTTTGTTTCGGACTTGGGATTGATGCCAGGCTGAGGGGGAGTGTTGGCATGCGAAGTAGGAGAGGCGCGCGTCGCGCGCCTCGCTAGGTACTGTACAGTTCCAGCTTATGTAAGCTAGGGACGCGACGCAGAGCGAAAATTGTGCAGCCTGCCTAATCCCAATCTTCATTCGTGCCTCATACCTCTAACATCCACTGGCACCGGGTATAGCAGGATGGCTCCAACAGAAGTAATCAGCACTTGCTCCTGCGGGCTACAGCCTACCGCGCCTGCCGTTGTGGTTAGCTCCGACTGGCTTCAAGCATGTGTGTGTTCGAAGAACGACGCAGCTGGACAATGGAACTTCTACCTGCGAAACCATGGCCGGTACGTTGACTCAAAGACCCGATCGGAGAACCTTACGTGAGCCCGTCAAGATGTATCTCAGAGCGTAGATACTGATGATGTTGCACAGCTGTACTATGACTCCGCACCTAGGGACTGCCACCGTCGGCTTCGCCAACCTGAAGCGCCCTTTTGCGTATAATGCCAAGGTCACGGCGGACTTGATGCGGACGAGCACCCCAAATGCAACAATTATGGACGCTATGCTTGCTCTGCTCCCTCAAATCATCCATTTAAGCCAGAACACGGAAGGAAACGTGGTAGCAGACTACATCATGGACGACATGGCGTTGGACGTGACAAGGTATGAGAATATTTGGGAAAGCTTCTTGCAAGGGTGGGTCGAATATGTAAGCACTTATCCATTCGAAGAGCCCTTGGCATCAGCTGTAAACTGATATGCGGTCCGCAGATCGCATCGTCTGTGCGTGCTGCATACGATCCCACAATCGAGCGAAAGAACGATCACTCCAATTGGGGTAACGCTGGTGAGCTCACCGGTCTACTGTACGGCTGGAATGTTACGGGTCTTCACATTCTCTTCCTCGTCCCCATCCTTCTCGTCACCTCCATCACCGTCGGCCTCCTTTTATGGGCGCTTATTGGCCTTCGCACAAACACACTGGACAAGCACGATCCAACTGACGCTGTCACCCTCCTCCTGGCCGGTGCAACGTGCGACGAGGAGCTGAGAGCCGAGCTCGAGGAAGCGCGGGCACGAGGCGATCCCGTATTGGAGGACAGGAAGGTCCGAGATATCCGCGTCATCTTCCAGGATGGACAGTTGGTACGGGTGAGGAAGTAGGGTTACAACGAACGGATAGATATTAGTGTACGATAGCCAGCGCTGTACAGCTGTACGATGGATATGGCCTGTGAGTTGATCGATGTCGTGCCAGGGACGGCGGGCACTAGGGATCGGAAACGCTGTTGCTTGAGTTCCGGCGTCAACAAACGCGAGCAGTCGTCAACGGAATCAGCATTATGGTGTACAGCAGAGTCATTAACAGAGCCCAACGGTCTTCAGCAGCTGCAAGAAGCGAAAATCATTCATCGTCGTCTGCTTCCTCATCCTCCTCATCCTCATCCCCATCCTCGTCCTCGTCCTCATCCATTGCCCCTGAATCCTCCCCATCCTCCTCTGTGCCCCCCTCACTCTCATCGTCCTCATCCTGCGCGTCCCTCACGTCCTCCAGCTCGTGCCTCTCCTCCCGCTCCTCCTCCATCTCAGCCTCCCGCTCTTCGGAGTCTTCGCCGCCGCTGCCTGATCCGGCGGGAGCGAAGAAGGCGTCTTGCTCTTCCTCTGTCGTCGGTTCGCGCAGGGGCTTGCCCGCTTTCCCCGCCGTGGCCTTCCCCGGCGCAACCTTCTTCTCCCCACCGAACTTCGCACCCGGCGCCAAAGGAGCCACTGGCCCACCAGCAGCAGCAGACTTCGCAGGCAGCTTGTCGACCTCCGGCTCGGCGGGCAGCGCTCCCGCGGCCATCCGCCCGCGCACCCACTCCCTGACCTCCCTCCTTTCCTCCACGCCCCCCGCGTCCGCAGGCTTGAGGAGGCTGACGTACTTCCTCCCTTTCGGATAATGCTACCCGGCAACAACAAGCACGTCAGCACTTTGGGAAGCAACAAAGGTAGGTAACGGGGGGCGCACGAGGATATAGTTCAGATCTACCCGGTGCTCCTCCAGCTCCTGCTCGAGCGATTTCCGAGCTTTGCCCTTGCTCTCTCCCGCCAGGAGGGTGCGCTTCGCCCGCAGGAGCTTGCGCAGCACTTTCTGCCGCTCGAAGAATTTGACCTGCGGTTGGTGTGAGCCATGCAACTCCGATCATGGGATCGACAGGAGGTCGGGTGGGAGAAGATACGGCAGGTTGGGAAGCGACAGTATGGGAGGTGGGAGACGTACCATATGGTACTTCTGCGCCATCTGCCGCTCTTTTTCCCCGCCTAGCGCGGTCTCGAGCTCCTGCTCCAGCGCCTTCTGCCGCCGCTCAGCATCCCGCTTCACCGCCGCGTCCAGCCGGGGCTATCGCACATACATCATCAGCGACGCTCCACACGCCCGTATACCGTATGATGGCACGGGCGGGCAAGTGCTCACCTTGAGCAAGAGACGCTTCGTTTGACGCAGGGAGGACTTGAGCTTGGAGATGCTCGGCTTGGGCGTTGCTGTTGAGGAAGAGGATGGCCGGGAGTTGGCCCCCGCAGAGTTGGACGTCGAGGGGCGGGAGGTGCTGCCCGAGGGCTTTTTGTGCTGCTGTGTGACCATGTCGATGTTTCGCACAGCTAGCAATATCCAAGCGACAGGCAGAGCGAGCTGAAGAGTCTCAGATCGGTGGTGCAGCCAAGTGTAGAAAAGTAGTAACAAATGAAGCAAAGACCCTAGCTGCTACTGTGCTCAAGCAACACTTTGCGCCGAGGTTCGGCCCTTCCCGGAAGCAATTGCTGAAATTCTCGAGCATCATCGACGCTCCCCAAAGCGCCGACGTCGCCGCCTCCCACACACACGCCGTACGTCCTCCCCGACCAAAGGCTCATCATCGACGATGCTCTCCCTCGCCGGGCGCACCCTCCTGCGCTCCCACCCCCGCCTCCTCGCCAGCTCGTCCGTCGCAGGAGCCCTCCTGGCCAAGCGGCTGCTCGCAACCTCCCCCCCTCCTCCACCAGCGGGTAACAAGCCCAAGCCGCGGCCCAACGCACCCGCCCAGACGCCTACCCAGCCGCCGACGTCCGAGCGCACACCCAGCCCTCCTCCTCCTTCCCCTTCCTCAGACCCAGGCTCATCATCATCCGCCGAGCCCGAGCCGCTGCCGGACAAACCAGACACATCCGCCCTCCCCTCGCTCGACATTTCCTCATCCTCCTCCTCCCTCCCTGCCCCTCCCCCTCCCGAGGGCTCTCCCCGAGAGCGTACAGGCGCAAAGGCCGCCAGCACCCAGACGTCCATCGACCGGCAGCGGTGGTACCTCGCGCGCATCTGGGCCGGCCTCTTCCTCGCCGCCGTGAGCGGGGGGATCGTGTACATGGGCAGGGAGTGGGGCGATGTCGAGAAAGACATGGGCCTGCCCCAGGGCGCGGACGACACGTGGTACGGTCGGTTCAGGAAGCGCGCGGGGGAAGCGATGGACTACTTCAACAAGCCGCAGTGGAAGGAGCTGCTCCCGCCGCCCCTGCCCTATCCCCACGGGAGGCCGTACACGCTCGTGATCGACATTGACGATCTGCTCGTGGCGAGCACCTGGGATGTGCGTATATGCGCGTGGATTCCCTCTCATTTTAAAGTCTGACGGATCTGTACAGCGCCAGCACGGGTGGAGGACGGCCAAGCGCCCGGGGGTGGACTACTTCCTCGCATACATGTCGCAGTTCTACGAGATCGTTGTCTTCACAACCCAATACGTCTACGTGCGTCTCTCTCCCCCCTCCCCTTCCCCATGTTCCTGGGCATTCCCGACTAATCACCTCCCAGTCCGCCCAACCCGTGCTCGAGTCCCTAGACCCCTTCAGCGCCTTCATCCAATACCGGCTCTTCCGCGAGTCCGCCCGCGTGCACAACGGCGAGCTCGTCAAGGACCTCTCGTATCTCAACCGCGACCTAAGCAAGGTCATCATGCTCGATACAGTCAAGGAGCACGCGGCCTTGCAGCCGGACAATGCGATTATTCTGAAGAAGTGGGAGGGCGAGCCGGGCGATAAGGGCTTGGTGGGGCTGATCCCTTTCCTGGAATGTACGCCTCGTCCCCCCCCGTCTGCGAGCCATGGTACTAACGAGCATACAGCGATCGCAATCCACAAAGTACCCGACGTGCGCCCGATCCTGGCAAAGTACGCCGACCAGGACATCCCGACTGCCTATGCGGCGGTCGAAGCTGAGCAAAAGCGGCGCGCGATTGAGGAGTGGAACGCGCGGCACCCGTCCGGGTCCTCCTCCGCCCTCGGCTCCTTCACCTTCTCCTCGATGTTCGGCGGCCCGCCGGCTGGCCCGGCCCAGCCGACGATGCCGATGTCCTACTTGGAGCAGAAACGCGCGGAGGCGCAGCAGATCTACCTGGAGGAGCAGAAGTACTTCCAGGAGCACGGGGACGAGATGAGGCGCATGATCGAGGAGGACAAGCAGCGCCAGCTCAAGGAGATGAAGGGCAGCTTGTTTGGCGTGCTCGGGCTGCAGAGGCCGAAGCCTGGCGAAGAGGCGGCGGAGGCGGCCGCGCCTGGACCTGCAGGTGCGCCGGTCGGGGCGGGCGCGAGCACGGGGCAGACACCGCCGGTCGTGGGCGCGGCGGCCGGGGCGGCCGGGAAGAGCGCGTAGGCAGGGTGGGTGCGTGCCGGATAGGGATCATAGGGTACTCTGGCAGAAATCTCAACTCTTGCATCAGAACTGTCTGAAACAGGCTGGGGCGAAGCGCGCTGTACGCCACGCAGGAGTAACGACGGCTCGCAAATCAGTGACCTCTATCTGACGCTCACAGCGAAAGGGTTACACGACTCGTTGCCGGTTTCTATAGGACAGTATGAGCGGATTACTCCCGAGTACCCGTCGTCCTCTGTGGACCTTCTCCGTCATTCCTGACACCCAGAAAGCCTCCATCGGCATTATACCTGACCTTGATCCCCTCCACTGCATTCGACAAAAACTCATCCCCGCGCCCCTCAGCCCGCGTCACTACCTCTCCGAGCGCCGCCTTGAGATCGTCGTGGCACAGCGCCCCTGCAAGGATCAGGTTGATGGGATCAGTGTAATCGAACCTGGCCAGCTCCGTTTCCCGAAGGCGAGTGAGGGCCAACAAGAACAGTCCGACTGTGAGGCTCGTGACGAGGAGGATCGGGCAGAGAAGGAGAACATTGAGCCACGATCAGTGCCAGCCAATGCGTGGCATCGTGAGCTCGCCTGTGACAGTGCGAGCTTGGAGGGAAGGGTGCCATACTGCCTGTACTGGAGGCGGACTGCCGTTCCAATCTGGGGGGATAGTGGAAATCAGGAAAGCTTCCTCACGCGAGTCTCCCAGGAACAACAACAAACAAATTCAACCCAGCCCGTCAAGTACCCATTCAAGTCCGGAAGGAAGCTGTCGAGGAAGGCGGAGCCGTTATCATAGTTGATTTGGAGCATCTGATAGTCCCCATAAACAGTGGGGAGAAGACTGTCCGTCACCATGTTGCTCTGCAGGGTTTGTCCCGCTTGCCGGGCCTGAGGAAGCAATGCGAGCATCGTCCAAATATAGCGTCATCGGAAACGGCGACATGGTACAGATCAACAAATTGAGGCAAATTGGTGGAAGAGACCCATGTAACGTTGGCGACGATAACGAAAGGCTGGATAGGGCAGCTAAGCAAGCGCGTGAATACTGTATAGCAGAGCACCCCAAACTCAAGAAATACGTACGTTAAGTTCTCCAGCCCATGGAAATGGGCATGAAAGTCCCATAATCCCTCTCTTTCGTCTGCACGTGGGTAGAGGCAAGTTTGTATCCAGTCTTCACCGACAAGCAGCGTAATGGGCCCCACTGTTCCACATGCGCATGTGCTGGCCACCCGGGCCCACCCCACTAGCGAATCTAGAGCAGTGGAGTCAAAGGAAAGCGGACTGGTACTTGTATGGCTGCAATTGAGGTTGGCACTGAGACCTTGCATACTCAGTGCATGGTTCAGGCCCGGTTGGTTGAAGTCGCCTTGGGGCTGCCACACGGGAGAAGCGCCTAGACTCGTATCAGGTCCAACGGCGGAGATATCATTATCATCCCTTCCCATGATGAGCGGCAGAGTTCCCCCAGTGGAGCCAGCGAACACGTTCTCTCCGAACCAAGTGTATGAGCTTCGTTGGGAGGTGTACCCATCATACGTGTCCCACTAGCTTTGGAGGCCCGCTGCCGCTCTTCCGGCATCCAACACGGCAGGGAGAGAGTTGTTGGCGACACAGGTTGGGACATATGCCCAGCTACCAGAGTACAGGTCAGAACGGGGAAGGGTAAAGAGAATTAGACCGGTAATGAGTGCACAAGAGTGAACAACGTACTCGTACAATCCAAGGACGACAGTCCAAAGACACTCCGATACACTGCCGTTGTTAAGGTGCCACTCCCGAAACCCATCACTGGTAAAGTCGGGTTCCTCGGCACGGACTAGCTGCGAGATCGAGAGCGAGACAAGGGTAATCAATTTGTTGATACAAGTGGTCAGGCCCCCCACTGGTAGAGCTGATGCACTAGGTATGACGAGTCAGCGGGACTTCGACCATGTCGTGCTCTTGTGTACGAGATCTATCAACGCGGAAAGAAGCCTGAGCTCATGCTGCCCGCGCACAAGGATCTTGCGCATGAGAGTGCGCATACTCGTCGAGTAGCTCCATCCAAGTGCAAAAGAGAGCACGGTCGAAAGCCCTGTGGAAATAATAGTAACGACCTGTGCCCGTGACGGTATCGCCGCCGGAGCTACGATGGGGGCGCAGACGGCCACGATAACCCAAGTGAGGAGGAGAGCGCTGATAAGGGCCGTGAGAAGCATTGGGCCGGAGTACTGAAGGGAACGAAGCGAAGCAGCTGAGATAGTCTTGTGTGACTCTGGGTTGTCGTTGCTTCCCTTCACGGGAATTCCATGGGACGAAATAGAGCGCGCGGAGTATCCATCTTTGGAAAGACACGGACAGATGGAGGGGATGTGCTCGCGTGAGGGTGGGCGGGCGAGAGCAGCGCCTCCTGAGGACCGGGTGTGTCGGTGAGGTCGTAAGTCTCTCACTCGAAACGCTTGGTGGTGTAGAGCAGAGCAGTGAGAAACTCCATGGCAAGTGAAGCGCCAAACTGCAAGATCGCTTGTCCTCGATAGACTGCCGCCAATAAGAGGATTCGCAACAGAAAGGAGGCGTACGTACGCCTCCTTTCTGTTGCGAATCCTTATACGTCACCTCACGGTGGCAGAGAAGGCATCCGGGGCTGTTGTGAGTCAAGGACAGAGGACACGCCGACCCCTGTGCACATTCTCTGCTGATCCCTCCTCCAACCTGCAACCCTTAAGGCTGTGAGCTCGACATTCCGGGAAAGCCATGGGCCACTGATGCGCAAGCACTGAAAGACCGCAATGCCTCCTGGGCGCTTCTGGTCAACTTCTGATGGACCCCTGACCACTACAGTCTACTGCCGCTGTGGTAGGGGCCTGCGGGTCGAAGACACCGTGTCCACGCCCGAGCAGAGCGTCCTGGCCGGCGTCAGTGTTCCCATTATCGGGGGATCAGGTACTGTACTGTCTCCCGGGAAAACTGAAGCCGTGCTTGTCTTGGCTAGGATGGGTTGGTTTTGGGGGAAGCATGAGTCAGCGCAGCAGTTGATCGCCTGGGCCGGACGTGGCGGATACAGTAGGGTGTGCAGTACACCTATGTAGAAGACGAAGTCCGAGGTACCACCGTCCGTGAGTACAGCCCTGTTGTCCAGGACACGTCACGCGGATCCCGTGGGGAAATAGAAGCTATTTTGTACATCATGGCACCGTTCGGCGCTGCCTCCGATGGGTTATCTCCTCTCAAGTGAGGGTGAAGAAGAGAGGCCCTACAGTACTTGATTACAGTACGCTCAGTACTTTTCCGGCGGGAACCGATCTGACATGCACTCACTCCGCTACTGCACTCTTTCAATGTCTATTACTGTACTCTATGCCGAGGATAGAGTCGAGCGCACTAAGATACAGTGTGGTTGTGGCCTGCCTGGCGGCCGTTAACTCGTCGTGATCTCTCTGAAGCACACAGAGTGCGGTCCAACGGCTGGGCTCCTCGCTCCTCCCGTCTCCGCCTTCCAGCCGTACCTCGCCCCCTGATGGTCCCTCACTTTCCTCACTTCCCAGCCCTAGGCGCGGGCGTAGCAGCCCCCTCGACGCTCCTCTCGCCAGGCAAGTCCTCGGGCCGCGTCGCGTGGTCCTTGGGTGCCAAGCCGAGCGGGTTATGCTCCGTCTTCTGCGGGGGCGTGTCGATGGTGGGGCCGGAGGGAATGGGCGCGGTCTGGGAGGTGGGAGGCTGGGATCTGTCGTCCGGCTGGGAACGGCGGGTGGAGAGGGCGAATGTGCGGGCGGGGGTGCGAGGGAGGAGGACACGGGCGGCGCGACCGCCGCGGGGGAGAGCGCGGGTGGAGAGCATTGTGATATCTGTGCAGGGACTGGCTAGTTGGCGAGTGTGCGCGGTCTGGTCGCGGGTTACGATGGCAGCCGTTGTCGTCGTCGTCGTCGTCGGAGTGCAGAACGTGAGGTGAGGCAGCAGGGGGCAGCATGCTCGTGTGGGAGGAGGGAGTGGTGACATGACGTCATCCATCACCCTAACCCTTGTTTAGCCGAGCGGATTGCGTGCGAGTCTGCTGCCGACCTCCATCTGCCGCCCTGCCCGAGGGAGGACTCTGGACAGCACGACGTCCCCCGCGCCTCGGACGGGGGGATGGGACGCCCTTTCTGCTTTGGACGACACCCTCGCACTGGGAGGATCGTTCACCCTGCCGGCCTTCGACTGACGACTACAACGACACGGCTTGTTGGTAGAGAAGCCCTCCACAGACGGCGTCGGCCGAGTCTGGACGGGTGACGTCTACACTCTGCACCACGCCCCGACCATCGCGCATATATCTGCGCGAGGCGGGCTCTCTCCACACTGAGCACCCACCACCACAAGCAGGATGAAGACGATCAAAGGCCCCGCCATCTTCGTCGCCCAATACCTGTCCGACACCCCGCCGTACAACACCCTCCCCTCCCTCGCCGCCTGGGCCGGCTCCCTGGGGTACAAAGGCCTGCAGATCCCCGTCGACCCCCGGCTGATCGACATCGACCGCGCGGCGTCCTCGCCCGAGTACTGCGCCGAGCTCCTGGCGAGCGTGCGACAACACGGCGTGGAGATCACCGAGCTGTCCACGCACCTCCAGGGGCAGCTCATCGCCGTCCACCCGGCCTACTCAGAGCTCTTCGACGGCTTCGCCCCCGCCGATCTGCGGGGCGACCCGGCCGCGCGCACAGAATGGGCGCGCTCACAGCTCTTCGCCGCGGCGCAAGCGAGCAAGAACCTGGGCCTGACGGCGCACGCCACGTTCTCCGGCGCGCTCGCATGGCCCTTCTTTTACCCTTGGCCACAGCGCCCGCCCGGGCTTGTCGACACTGCGTTCGCCGAGCTGGCGCGGCGCTGGCTGCCCATCCTGGACGCGTTCGACGCGGCGGGCGTCGACGTATGCTACGAGATCCACCCGGGCGAGGACCTCCACGACGGCGTCTCCTTCGAGCGGTTCCTCTCCGCCGTCCACAACCACCGCCGCGCGTGCATCCTGTACGACCCAAGCCATTTCGTCCTCCAGCAGCTGGACTATGTGCGCTTCCTGGATATCTATCATGAGCGCATCAGGATTGCGCATATTAAGGATGCGGAGTTTAGCTCGGATGGGAGACAGGGTGCGTGAGCTGCGTGCTGTTTCTCCCCCCATCTGTCCTTCTTTCTTTCCCCCGCTTTCTGCGGAGGTAGGACGGCGCATGCTGACGCAGGACCGCACAGGCGTCTACGGCGGCTACTCGGACTGGCCCGACCGTGCTGGCCGCTTCCGCGCGCTCGGTGACGGCCAAGTCGACTTCCGGGCCATCTTCACCCGGCTGGCAAAGTACGACTACCCCGGGTGGGCGGTGCTCGAGAACGAGTGCGCGTACAAGCACCCCGAGGACGCCGCGCGGGAGGGCGCCGCGTTCATCAGCCGGCATATCATCCGCGTCGCCGAGGGCGCGTTTGATGATTTTGCGGGGAGCGGGGTGGAGGGAGAGGGGATCAGGAAGGTCTTGGGCATTGAGTGAGCTGCGGGCTTTTGCCGGGGCAAGGTGTAGGCACTTTGTTGGTGTTGTCATTACAGCTTAGAGAACCCAATAACCGAATAACAAAGCATGGCATTCCCCACCCCACCGCTTCCCTTCCCCTGCTACGCCGCCTTCCTCACCAGCAGAGGCAGGGTGCTCCTCCTGTCCCCGCGGACCTTCGGCCGCACCACAAAGCTCACAAACGGCTCCACCTCCAGTGCCGGGTCCGGGGCGAACTCGAACCCGCTCACGAGCGCGGAGAGCACGGTGCGGATCTCGGACATTGCAAACGCGCGGCCGATGCAGACGCGCGGGCCGTCCGAGAAGGCCCAGACGGTGCTTGTGCTGCTCCCACCACTTCCGGCGCTTCCGGTGCTTCCGGAGATGGCGCTGGCGGCCGGCTTGAGCCACTGCTCGGGGTTCCACGGCCCTGGATGGCCCTCGTTTCCCAGGACGTTCAGAGGGATGTACACCACGGTGCCCTTGTCGACCCAGAGCGCGCGGCCGTCGCCCAGCGGGACGAGGTCGTCCGTCTCGGCCTCCCTGTGCAGGTCAAGGACGGGCGGGTGCAGCCGGAGGGTCTCGCGGATCACGGCGTCTAGCAGGGGCGGGTGGGGCTGGGGGCCGGAGCCGGGTTGGGATGCGGATGCGGAGGCGCGGAGCTCGTCGCGCAGGGCAGCTTGGGACGCAGGGTGCAGGGCGAGCTCGTACAGCGCCCAGGAGATGGCGCACGAGGTCGTCTCGTATCCCGCGAACACGAGGGTCATTATCTACCGCCGCAGCACCGTGTGAGCACGGCCGGCTGGGTTCGGGGAGCGGGACGGTGGAGGAACGGGAGAGGGAGCGGGACGCACCTGGGCCTCGATCTCGTCATCGTCGATCCCGCTGCCTTCCTCGGCGGCCTGCTGCTCGAGGATGCCTATGACTGTGCGGCCGGCGAGCGAGCCGGACTCCTGCCGCACGCGCTTGACTTCCGCGCCGAGCTTCTTGCGCACTTCGCCTGCACCCAAGGCGGTTAGCAATCTTCCCACATGTACTTCGGCAGACCCGGCGGGCAGAGGGAGGGATGGGAGGAGGCGAGGAGACGCACCGATGCTCTTCGTCCGCTTACTCGGCATCTTCAGTACCCCCGGCCAGACAAACAGCACCGCCCTGAGGACGAACGCGGCGTACGTCCCACTCGAGTCCGTAAGCTTGTCGAAAGTAGTCGCGAGCGGATGCTGCTCCGAGCCGTCGACGGCGCTGTCGAGGCTGCCGAATGGGTACCCGAAGCCCGCCAGCCCGATCGCGTCCAGGGAGAGGCGGTTCGCCCAGTACTGCACGTCGATGCTCAGTGCCTTCCCTCCCGCAGCGTCATCTTGTGCTGGGGTGGCTGCCTTCCCAGCGGCGGTGGGGGTGAGCAGCGCCTCCCAAGCATCGACGACCTTGCCCGTGCACTGCTCGAAAACCTCGTGCATCCCCCGCAGCGCCTGGGGCGTGAACGCGCGCGCCATCCGCTTCCTCTGTCCCGCGTGCTTCTCTCCCTCGGAGACAAGCACCCCCTCGCCCAGGAGGGTGCCGAGCCAGAGCCTGCCACCCAGGGGCTTGGGGTAGGTGTACACGGAGGTGGTGAGGACGTGGTGGAGCGCCGAGGGGAGGGTGAGGGTGATGTTCTTTGCCTGGTCAGCGCGTCAGAAGGCTGCAACACGCTGACACGCTGACACGCTGAGATGGGCGTACCCCCAGCACACCGCGGAATCGGTAAGCACCGCCGTACTTGGCCGACCACGCGTCCAAGAGCTTGCCAGGCGGCGCATCGTCATACAGCGCCTTCTCGAGCCCCCACACCAGGCTGGTCGGCCACGGTCCTGGGAGATCGTGGTAGCGCAGGATCCTGTACCCGTTCGGGTTGGCGGGGCGGTTGTACGAGTCGAGGGCGAGGGCGAGGAGTGAGTAGAGGGTGAGGGTGTGGAGGGTGAGGCGTGCGAGGTGGGGGAGCTGGGCGAGGACGGGGAGGAGGGTGGGGAGGAGGGGCAGGACGAGGCGGTCGAGCGGGACGGCGAGGGCGAGGGCGAGGGCGAGGACGGAGAGCGACATGGGGCTGCAGAGCTGTCTGGGGCGGGTATCGCACGGCGGGCACAGCAGAGGGTATTGAGAGCCTGCGAGAGGAGGGACGGCGCCTATCCACCGCCGCCACGGTCGGATTCGCAATCGAGCACTGGCACCTCTGACTGGAAGGAATGTCAGGGACCGGCCCGAGTGACTCGCCGCACCCGCGTTTGGTTTTTTTTCCCCAATATATAATCATTTTCGCACATATCAGCTACGTAGTAGGTTTCGACATACAGCCCATAACAGAGACATGCGAGAAACATGCGTTGGTATCTTAACTGGGGAAAAGGCAGGGTTGCAGGAGCGCGAGAGGGAGAGCAGAGGCAGAGCAGGGAAACGAGACGGGACGGGCGGGCTAGCGCAGGAGCGAGGATGCGATACTGGATGGTGGTAGTGCTAGGCTGAGACAGAGGGCGAGCGGGCGGAGGCAGGGTTAGGCCGAGGGCCGGGGGAACGGGAACGGGAACGGGATTGGGAACGGGAATGGGGATTAAGCTTGTTGTTGTGAGAGCGGGCGGGTTGCAAGAAACGTGGGGGACCCCAAGAGTGCCGGCAAGATACAGGATCGGACCAGGACTGGCTGGAGAGGCAAGAAAACAGCGTGCGGGTTGCGGGGTGCGGGTTGCGGGTGGTTTGGTCTGGCTGATGCGGGTGCAGAGTGGGTGGGTGGGTGCGGGGGTGCCCAGGGCAGAGGCAGACCAGGGACGGTGCTGCGTCTGCGGGGCGGGGAATCAGTAGGCGAGCTCGGACGGGGCGGCCTCGTCGGAGGGGACGATGATGTCGTGTTCTGCCTCGCGTGCATCTGCCTCGTCCGCGTCGGCGTCGAGCAGGCCGTCGTCGTACGCGTATCCGTACTCGGCGGGCGGCTCGAGCGGGGAGCCGGCGGCCTCGCTGCCGGCGAACGCGGGCGCGGGCGGGGCGAGCTCGCCCGGCTCGGCAGACAGGGCCGAGGCGGAGATGGGGGAGATCTCGGTGCCGGCCCCGCCCGCGCCGCCGCCGTGGGTGGACGAGGCGGTGTTGTTGCGCCTGCTGCCGCCGCCCTGGACGCCCGCGCGGGGCGGGTTGGCGCACCTGTCCTTGCCGTAGGAGACGCGGAGGTGGGCGTAGTCTGGGCGGACGCGCATGGCCTCGATGGCCTTCATCGCGCTGGAGATGTTTGTAAAGTTGACCCAGGCGCAGTTCTTCTCGCGGAGCGAGTTGATGAGCTCGATGTCGCCAAACTCGCCAAAGTCGCGCTTGAGCCGGTCCTCGCTCCACTTGTCCCAGTCGTCAATGTTGCCCACGTACACGTTCCGCGTCGCGCCGCCCTGGACGGCGACGGCGAGTGCGGGCGGGAGCGGGTTGGAGCTCTTGCCCCAGCCGATCTTGAGCCGGCGGTTGTTGACGGAGAGGCCCTGGATCGAGGCGATGTTGAAGAAGGCGAGGGCGGCGGTGGGGTCGATGAACGTGACAAAGGCGATGTGCTTGTCCTTCATGTAGCGCACGCTCTGCAGTACGCCGCCGCGGACGGCGTTGCACAGGTCCTCGGCGGTGGTGTCGGGGTGGATGTTGCCGAGGTAGACGGTGCGCATGTTGGGCGCGGCCCCGCCGGCGGCGAAGGGCGAGCCCATCTGGACCTGCATGAACTGGGGGCCCTGCGCCGCGCCGGTGGGGTTGAAGGGGATGTTCTGGCCCATGTTGACGGCGGCGGCGAGCGTCGCGGCGGCGGGGACGAGCTGCTGGGGCTGCATGGGGTTCTGCATCCCGCCGGGGCCGAGCATCTTTCCCTGCTGGCCCTTGGGCACGTACGTGCACCGGTCCTTGCCGTAGTTGACGCGCTTTCCCTGCCAGTTGGGCTCCTGCGAGAGCTGGGACACGGCCTGCAGGTACTGTCAGCATCGGCCCTTGCCTCTCGCAGCCTGTATGCGCACCTTTATCGCGCTCTGCACACTGAGGAAGTGGACAAAGCCGACGTTCTTGTCCTTGAGGATCTTGATCTGGTCAATCGGGCCAAAGCGGCCCAGGTCGTCCCGGAGCATGTCCTCGGTGACGAAGTCCTCGAGCCCGCCCAGGTAGACGTTGCGCGAGGCGTTGTACTGCATGACGGCTGCGGCGACGGAGGGCGGGACGGGTGTGGCCTTTCCCCAGCCGATCTTGAGCTCCATGCCGTGCAGCTGGAGCTTCTTGATGCTCGCGTCGTTGTAGAAGGCGAGGGCGGTGGGGGCGTCGAGGAAGGAGACGAACGCGCAGTTCTTCTCGGGGAGGAGGCGGACGGACTCGAGCGGGCCCGTCGAGCGGACGAGGGAGAGCAGCTCGTCGATCGTGCCGGCGGAGGGCAGGTTGCCGATGTACACCGTGCGCTGGTTCGGGTTGAGCGGCGCGCCTGCGAGCGGGTTCATCATGCCACCCTGGGCGCCGTAGAACGCTTGCACGGGCATCTTGCCGGCCATGCCACTCAGGTCGTAGCCGTAGCCGGCGAAGCCCATGCCCATGCCCATGCCGAGCCCGACGTTCTGGCCAAAGCCGGGGTTCATGCCCATCATGCCGTTCATGCCGTTCATGCCCTGCATGTTCTGCATGTTCTGCATGTTCTGCACGTTTTGCATATTCTGGAGGTTCTGCATGTTCTGGAGGTTCTGCATCCCGGCCATACCGCCCATCATCCCGATGTTGAGGGGCGTGCCGTTGAAGCTGAAACCGTTGGCGGCGCTCGGGGAGGTGCCGTTGGCCTGGCTGGGGACGAAAGGCGACGCGGGGGCGGTGTAGGAGCCGTTGATGCTGCCCTGCTGGGGCCCGGTCTGCTGGCCGGTGAGCGGCTGCTGCTGCTGCTGCTGCTGCTGCTGCTGCGCGGCCGCCGCGGAGGTGATGCTGGTGATGGGGGAGCCGTACATTGGCTGCTGCTGGTAGGCGGGGACGGCGAGCTGCTGGGCGTGGCCCATGCCGACGCCGTACATAGGCTGCTGCTGGGGCTGGTGCAGGGCGTGCGCCTGGTGCTGGGAGGCGAGCAGGGCGGCCTGGTGGTGCGGGGCGTTTGGGCCATAGCCGTAGTTGGCGTACTTTGCGGCGTTGGCGGCGGCTGCGGCTGCGGAGGAGTCTGAGGAGGTGGACGAGTTGAGCGCAGAGGCGGTCGACGCGGCGGGCAGGGAGGAGCCGGGGGACCAGCGCGGCTTCTTGTTGGCGGCCTCGGTGGATGACTCGTGAGCGCGCTATGGGGTGTTAGGGAGTGAGAGAGACGGGTGGGACGGGGACGGGGGGCGCACCTTCATGAGGTCAAAGTCAAAGTAGTTCGGGACCTGGAGGTGGTCGGGGCTCGAGAAGTGGGGGTGCGGGTGGTGGCCGAAGGGGGCGTACTGGTCGATGGGGGAATCGTCCATCATCAACATTGGTGCGGGGGTGTGTTGTGTGCGGTGGTGGGCGTGGGCGTGGGCGTGGGCGTGGACGCGGACGACACGGGATGTGTGTGGTGCGGTGTGGGGAGGGGACAAAGGAGTGTGTGTGGTGCAAAAGAGCGGAAGGGCGGAAAGAGCGAGAGGCCAGAAGGGTAGCGACCGAGAACGGGTGAACGGGCAGCAGCAAGCGAAGGATGTTGAACGATTGAAGGATGAACGGATCGAACGGTTGAAGGGTAGGGATGTGAAGAACGAAAGCAGAAAACAGCAGTCGGTCAGAACACGGTTTAGCGGGGAACGGCGGGCGGG
>KV423990.1:16901-72516 GCA_001632435.1 Calocera cornea HHB12733
GGGAGGGGGTAAGGAGCGGGAGTGGGCAAATGAAGGGACACGCACGAGACTGTACGAAAGAGAAACTGGACGGGCGGGTGGGTGGGTGCGGGGGGTGCGCTCACTCACTTAGTGCGCTGAATTAGAAGGGGGAAGCAAGGTGCGGTGCAGTGAAAGAGGGACGGGCTGCAGCTGTATGAATACGGGGCAGGGCAGAGGGGAAAACGACGAGGGAAGGCAAGGGAAGGGCAAGAATGAGAGACAAAGAGACAGAGACAGAGACAGAGAGACACACACACTCACACTCACACGCGCTCATGGAACCCCCCATCCGAAGCGTACAGTACACAGTCCACCCAAGCTCGTTAGATGCCGTCGGCGCGGCACCGCACCCTCCCGGGCTCATAATCATCACATCACATTGAAAGCTCCCGCCGCACGGGCCACCCACCCTAACAGCAACCGAACATGGCAACCAGGTACCGCGGCATACACACACCAACCAATACATACCGCACACTGAACTGATTCAGTCAGGCTCAGTGGTGTCGCATTGGTTGCACGGCGCGCATGCATCCCATCTACAGTACTTACTGTACCGCCTACCACCTACCGCCTACAGCCTACCACCCCACCGGCGGGGGCATATGGCGATACTGGTGAAGCTGCTGCTGCTCGTCCAGCACCGGCACCGGCACCCTCTCCTCCCCCTCCCCCGCGGCGCTCTCCTCCTCGCTCTCCCTCTCCTCCGGGGGGTCCTCCGGGATGTCCCCCTCCCCAAGCAAGTTCTTCAGCTCCCTGAGCCTGCCCATCCCTTCCTCCCTCTTCCTCTCCGCGCGCTCGAGCGTGGCCGCGGCCCTCCTTGCCACAAGCGTGCTCGCGTCGGCCTCAGGCTGGTGCCCCCCCTCCCGCGGCCGCCGCGAGGCGTCCCGCGCCAAGCGCTCGTCCCGCGCCTTGAGGAGCCGCAGGCGCTTGCGCTCGTCCGCCCGCAGCTCGTGCAGCTCCGCCTGCAGGTGCTTCTTGATCGGGTGCTCGAACGTCATGAACTCGCGCTCGGAGGCGGTGATGAGCAGCGGGGGGAACCTCTCCTGCTGTTCCTCTGCACCCACACCCCAACCCAACCCAAACCACATCAGCCACCGCTCACAGACCCACATCCGCGCGGCATGGATAGCCCATGCCCCGGGAGAGCGAGCGAAAAGCGAAAGGAAACTCACGCGGCGCCCACTTGACAGCCTTAATCTCCCCGTGCCAGATAGCCAGCAGCAGCTTGGCCGACTTCTCCGCGCGCCAGGCGGCCTTCCCCTTGGGCATGCACGCCTTTGGCGTGCCGTCCGGCCAGCCGATCAGCCGGGAGCGGTCGCGGTGCAGGTCTATGGCGAATTTGGACCATCGCACGTGGCCGAACCTGTACCTGTCTGTTTTCCGCCAGTCGTCGTCAGCCACAGAGGGTCGCCTGCATTGCAATGCATTGTAGGGGACGTACACATGAGCGTGCGGAAGTCAAAGTCGACCATCCTCATGCCCCACTTCCTCTTCGCGCCCAGCACCTCCGTAAGCTTCTCGAGGCCCTCCTTGTCATTCGTGAACCTGTGCCGCTGGTACTGGAACCACTTGTCGACATGCGGCGCGAGGCGGGTCGGCGCGCGCCTGCCCTCCTCCTTGGCCCCGCGGCGGTGGCCCTCCTCGCGCTCGTACGGCACCCACGCATCGCCGTACCGGTCGAGGAGGGCGAGGCGCTCGCGCTCGAGCTCGCGCGCGTCGGGGAAATGCAGCGTCTTCCCCGGCGGCTGCCGCTTCGCAGCGCGCACGTCCTCCGGGTCCTCCTCCCGCCAGTCCCCGGTGACCGCCTCGTCCCCCGCACCATCCGCCTCCTCAGCATCAGCGTCCTCCCCTCGTACACCCTCGCCCGCCTCGGCATGCCTCGCTTTCTGGAGCCGGTGCTGGTGCTGGTGCTGGTGCATGCGCCCGCGCTCAGTCTGAGCCCCCCCCTCCCCCTCATCCAGCACACGCGCGATCCTCCGCGCCCGAAGCACATTCCGGAGCCCGCCCTCCCTGTCCAGCTCCTCCTTCGTGATCGCGTACGGGCTGGGGTTCTTCGCGCCCTTTCCCTTGCCCGCAGCGCGTCCGCTCGTCCCAGCCCGCAGGCGCGCGCTCGCCTTGCGCTCCGCCTCCGCCTTCCGGACCCGGCTGAGCGCGCGCTGGGCGGAGATCGGGGGGGCTGCGGCCTGCCCAGGGCCCGAGCCCGAGCCCGAGCCGGAGGCCAATGGCTCCTCGTCCGGCTGCCCCTCCAGCGGGAAGTGCGTGTGCGTGGCGGAGGGCAGGACGGCGGAGGTGAACGTCTTTAGGGAGCGGGCGATGCGGCTGACGGGGCGGCGCTGCTCTTTGTTTGCGTTGGCTAGGATTGGCGGGGGTGTGCTGGCTGAGGAGAGGGGCAGGGGCAGGCGGTGGGCGGCGCGTGTGAGGAAGCGGGCGACGGCGGAGGGTGTGTGGTGGGATGGGTGCATGTTGGGGGTGAATGGCAGCAGAGGGCCGTGCAGTGCGAGGCCAAACAGAGTCGGAGGGTGTGCTAGCGCAGGCACGTCGAGCACTGCACAGTCCTGTCACTGCACAACGCACAACGCCCACAACGCCCAGCTTCGGCTCAGGGCCCCGCCGCTGAAAAAAACGCTGCACGCGGAGCCGAACATATTCCGGCCTGAGAGGGCCACTTGCACCCTACTGATACTGTAGTTAGGGACGATGCATTTACACATATGCTACCGGAAGACTCGAAGAATATATACAGACATCCCGCGCTCCCTCCCTCCTTCCCCCACCCGCCGCACAACCCCGTCACTCGCCCGCCAGCCCCACTCAGAGAACGTCCAATGAACAAATGCACAATGCACGATGCACAGTACGCCATGCACACAATCCACACACGACCCACCGCGCGCGCCCGCTCAGAACAAGCAGACAAAGTTGCTGGGGAAGATATGCCTCCCGCCCTGCCTGCGCTCCTCGTCCAGCAGCTCCCCGCTCCACCAGCCGTCCTCGGGCGTGTCCGTCACGGCGATGATGTCGCCCGTCTGGAAGTCGAACTCCTCGGGGATGGACGCCTGGTAGTCGTACAGCGCTTTCACTGTGCGCCGTGGGGGGTCAGTACTGCTGTACACGCATTGCGTGGAGAGAGAGGGAGGGAGGCGCACCGTAGAAGAGGATCCCACGGCCAGTGCTCGTCCACTGCCCAGTGGGCGGGTTGCCCTGGTTCCCCGTCGCGGGGATGCCAAGGTCCTGCAGGGCCACCTGGCCACCGTCCTGCTGCTGCACCGTCTGCTGGGACGGGGCGGGCGCCGGCGCCGGCTGGGCCGGCTGAGGCTGCTGCGGCTGCTGTTGGTAGTAGTTGTCGTAGCTCGCCTGGCGGGGCGGCTGCTGGTACTGCTGCTGAGGCTGCCGGGACTGGGGCTGCTGCGGGTACCCCTGAGGCCCAGGCTGGGGGGCAGCGCCGTACGCCGGCTGCTGGTACTGCCCCGCCGCTGGCGGGCCACGGGGCGGCTCGTTCTGCAGTGGGTATTGTTGTTGCGCGGGCGGGCCGGGCGGGTACGGCTGCTGCGCCTGCGGCTGGCCAGGGCCAGGCGGGTAGGCGCCGTACTGCGAGCGTGCTGGAGGCTGGTTGTACATCGGCTGCTGCTGGCGCGCTTGCTCGGCCAGCCGGGCCTGCTCGGCCATCTGCTGCTGGCGTACCTCCTCCTCGCGCCTCCGGCGCTCCTCCTCCTCCTTCGCGCGGCGCATGCGCTCCTCTTCCTCCCGCCGCCTGCGCTCCTCCTCCTCCCGCCTCTTCCGCTCGTACTCCTCAGCCACAGAGTCCCGCGCCACCTTGCCAGACGCGTCCAGCTCGATGCCGTACACGCCTGCCGGGGAGACGGGCCGGCCCATCGCCGCGCCCGGGGAGACCGAGCGGCCGATGTTGCTGGCCGGAGGCTGGGGCGACAGCGCGCGCCCACCCATCCCAGCGGGGCTGTCGGACATCGGCATGTGCTGCCCGGGCGAGATGGATCGGCCGTACGGGCTGACGGCACGTTGCTGGTTTTGGTTGAACGACGGGCTGGGCGAGCGGCCCTGCGCTCCGATACCCGGGAACCCCTCCCTGGCCGGGCTGACGGGCCGCTGGAGGTTCTGGTTGACAGGAGGAGCAGGCTGCTGGATGTGCTGCGTGCTGTTCCGGCTCATGCTGCTGCCAGGCCTGCTCGGGTGCTTCTCCCCCGGGAAGTGCTGCTGGTAATTGCGCAGCACTTCATCAACTGGACCGCCGTTATCCGGTCGCATCGGCTCCTGCATAAACTTTGCCATTGGGGTGCCATTCTGGGGCGATATGGATGACAATGATCCGGGAGGGGGCCCGCCAACGATAGACTCGGATATCGCATCATAGTTGATCGGTTGGGGCGGGTGCGCTTTGTTTACCTGCGCGCTGGCCCCGCCGGTGACGTTGGAGTAGTTGGATGCGGCAGATACAGGTGAAGTCACACTGTTGATAGTGTCTTTCCTGGTCGGCGTGCCGCGGCGCACGCTGTCTTGGCGCAGCTGGTTCATGGCCTGCGCTAGCGGATCATCGCTCGCTCCAGGCGTAGCGATCGCCTTCGATGACACGGTACCGACAGAGTTCGACACGGACGGTTGCCTGCTCGGGTGCTGCTGGTACCGCTGTGGGTCCGCGTTCGGATCCACCGGGTATGCAGTGCCCCCAACGTTAAGCATGACAGGCTCGAGGGTGCCGGACCGGCCAGGCTGCATGGGGTATGATGCATGCTGGGGTGGTGGTTGGGAGAAAGGCGGCGGTGGCTGGTGAGGAAGCGCGGGGTGCACATCGAGCGGAGTTGCAACCCGGCTACCGCCAGACTGCGCGGCATTGTCCAATTCGTAATCTTCCATCTGTGCGGTACCGTATGGCGGCCCGCTGCCCTTCTTGCTTTCCCGCACGAACTGCGCCTGCCGGCCCCGGCGCCCCTGCTGTGTGTCGCCCGGTGCACCGGCTCGGAAATCGACAAATCTAGGGGGATCGGGGATGATCGACCCAGTGCCGTAAGCGCTGATAAAGTTCTCCATGTCGCGATCGACCTCTAGCTGCTCGAGCGAAACTCGGATGTGTTCGCATGACTGTAGCAAAGCGTTCAGATAATCATCGCGGATCGGGATCAACACCACGCACCTCATCGTCGCCCACGCACACGCTGCTCACCGCGTTGGCGTAGCTCCACACGTTGTCCTTCATGAACTCGATTCGGTCGTCCTCGAGGTCCTGGCAGGTATCGCAGAAGTCCTTCCACTGCTGTTCCCACTTCTTTGTCGTGTCCGCCAAGGCACGTGTGAAGCTGTGGTATTCCTTCTCGTTGCTGCCGATCGTCGCCTGCGCACGCTCCAACTTCATCCGAACCCGCTCCAGCTCCTTGCCTTGCACAAGCGTCTGCTGTGCCATAGCGGAGTTGATCTTGAGACAGTCCGATTCGTAGCGTTCGCGTGCCTTCTGAACGTGGCCCTCCTGGGCTTGCTTGTTCTTCCACGCCTTCTCCACGTTCGCTTGAATCTAGTCTCATGCGTCAGTTGAATTCAAATGGCCTCATGGCTCAGACCGCACCGTCTTCTTGTGAGAGACCTGGCGTGTCATGAACGACGCCACTGGAAGCTCCAACTCCTGGCGCATTTTTCCAGCGAGCTCCTGATGAGCCACCGCTTGCTTTTCGGTTTCCAGTTTGAGAGTATCCAGCGAGTTCCTAAGTTCGCTGCACGTCATCGGTGGATCAGCGCCTATCTCCGTGCGATATGACCGGCAGTACGAACCCGATCTCGTCCCGGCCGAGTGAGACCTTTGCCAGTTTCGCCAGCTTGCTAGCGTACTCGTTCTCAATCGCCGCCCGCTCTTTCCAGAACGCGCGTAGCTCCTCCATCGTGCGCATTGCGCCGCGCATGCGCGCGAGGAGGACGTCGTAGCCGGCATCGCCCGGGCCCCAGAAAGCGTTGCAGAAGTCGAGGCCTGACTGGTCGGCAGGCGGGTCCTGCTGATGGGCGAATTGGGACAAAGAAGTGGCAGAGGACGGCCTCCGTTGGGCCATCATGGTTGGGGATCGAACTGTGTAGCAAGCAAACAATGAAAAGGACAGTCAATGTCAATGTTGAGGCCACGCAAGGGTTGCGATTCGTGACACGCACCCCTCCCGGAGGCATTCTCCGGCCTACCACGTGACAGAGAGGGGCATTGTAAGGAGCGGAGGTTAACGGAATGAATTCAAACGGGCGAGGCACCGAGAAGCCAGTTCAGAGCGGATCCAAGGAAGACGCGGGATCAAATCTTTGCCATCGTCTGCCTCCCTCTCACTTACATAGGCTCCGTAATTACCTACCCTGACCTTCCCCGGTCCGATGTCGCAGTCATCTCGGCTCTCTTGCAGCCAACCACCTGTTTGAACCACGAAAGCACTCTGCCTGCGGATTTATTAGCCAAAGACTATCTCCTATTTGTCAGTTTCAGCTCGATTTCTCATCTTGACGTGTTGCTAGGCACTCTCTGGCAACTATGGCTCCGGCCCATTGAGGGTGTCCATTATGCCCTTTGCTGGCAGACATCTCCGCAACACAAGGGATGAAACCCATGTCGTCATATTCTGGATGAAGTTTTTCTTTTGCGGAGATCTCTCGCTTTGCCCCACCAAACCTCCTGAAACGCGCCGCCGCGACAATCGCCTCGAAGACGACGCACCTGACGACGCCGGCGCCGGATACGGTGACTCCCTCTTCTAAGAGCCCCTAGTTGTATATGTTCGGCGCTCCAGCGGATGGCTGTCGCCTTGCGGAGCTGGCGGAAATGCTTTCTGGGTCCATGTCCGAGGTGTCTCTGCCTTTGTGCCCCACTTCCCGCAAAAATCGAGTTGTGTCATCTCTATCTGCACGGCCCCGTCCTTGTCTGTCCTCAATGCTTATTAGGACGGCTGGTGACGCCGTCCGTCGTCAGCTCTACCCTAGTGACGGCGACTACAACTCCTGTACAGGCGACCTATACGACGTATATAACGAAACTTCGGCCGTCTTCTCATGCGTTCGTCGCCCTGTTGACCAGAGCTTCCAATCCTCTCTTTCCTTGATACGTTCTCGTCCTATCCTTGGCTCTGCTCGACCAAGGCGACCTCGCTCGTTCAACCCCTACATTGCGCTTTCTCTTTGACGCCGCTATGGAATCTCCTCTCTCAGCGTGCCCCTACGTCCCCATTCGGGGTGCGTATGTGCGAGACAAAACAGATGCCCTTATCCTGTGCCAGGCTGCACACGATGGTCTCGTACAGCAGGCATCCCAGCGCCTATCTATACAACAGCGAAAGCAACTTGCGACAAGTGGCTCTCTTTTCGTGTTCGAAAAGACTGCGGCGGAGATGGAACGATGGACGGACGGGAGAGGTTGGAGTCGTAGCCGACAGCTGCCGGACAAATTCTTCGTGAGTCATTCAATAGTCTCACTGAGACCGTAGAGGCTTATGTGCGAATCGTAAGGTGTACTTCGAAGAGTACGCGAACGTCAACGGCACGGCCTCAGCAGGTCTGAGCAACGACGAATCAACGACCCCCAAGCGTACGAAACGTAATGACCCTTCCGACCTCATTGGTGCCCTTGTCGGTCCCTTGCGCTTCTTGCCTGGATTCTCGCCTCAAGTTCTCATCAAGAAGGTGATTTTCTCTCGTCTCATAACTGTTCGGCTCTAACATGAGCACTAGACGATCACTTTGAAATTTCCTGGTAAAGAGTGGCACGTGGTGTCATACTTCACCGTCGAAGAAGTGCTCAATGGCCAGCTTCCGTCCGTGAGCGAGCATTCACAATTTCAAGGAGCGGCTATGCACGTCACCGATTCGAGCCACTCCATGGGCCCCATCCTGCCTTCACCGCCGCCGAATGCCCCCATGTCCCCAGCCAGGCAAGGTCGTCTCCGGTCAAGTACCTGGTCAAACGGCTCCGGGACCGCAATGGAAGTTGTGGAGCACGACATGCATGGACGCCTTGCATCGTGCCCTACCCGTGGGCTTCAATCCCGCGTCGTCGCACCGCCTCGGCTTGATTCCTTGCCTCGTTACAACTCGTACAATGGAGCGGTACCGGTGAACAGTGGACTCAGCTCTGATCCGACCTCCCCAGTGCGTCGTACTGGCATTCCTTTGGCACGATTGGACACGTCGAACCCCATGTCACCAAACCGGCGTGCGAGCGCACCGCAGCACGGATTCACGATGTACCCGAATTCCGGCACAGCGTCTCCAGTGTCCGCGGGTTTCAGCTTTTCATCTATGCCATTCCACGGAACCTCTCTGTGCACACCGCCGTACAGTTCCAGCCCCCAGCAGAGCTTGGGGTTGGAGTCGTTTGGTCACTCGGCGTACCCAGTCATGATGGGCGACATGGTTCCTTCTGGTAGCCGGCCGGAGCATTCGAGCTTCCACTCTCCGATCTCGGCTAGCATGAATCACTCTACTTGGGGCATGCCCGAATCTCAACAGCCCATCTCACCGTCCACATGCTTCGACTTCGAGGGCTATTACAGCTCAACTCTCACGCCAGATCAAGGCTCCCAACACAGTTCACCGACCATTCCGGAACTTCCGAGCGCTGGAGGCGCCATGGCACCCGAGTCGTCCTCCGCGGTCATCGATCCCTTCCTTGAGGTCGGGCACTGGGCCTTTGAGACTGATGGCACACGGGACTGCATGCATGATCAGATCACGCCCAAAGCATTTGAGCACGGACCAATGTCGTTCAATGATGGCGTCTTGCTTTCAAACAACTCCGATGGCACCATGGAGTTCCACCAGATGCAGTGGATGGACCCGAGCTGCACGACCTGGCCCAACCACGCGTAGATTTGAAACGGACAATCTCATGAACCCTCCCCTATGCCCCTCTGACTGTAATAGTACTGTGTGCTACTGTCGCGTATCTATCCATAGTCTTATACAGTAGCAGCCGCTTACCCCTAATCGAAGTTGCTTTCTATATATCCGCGGCCCCTCAGGAACGAAGCAGCGCGAGCTAACTTGCGTCGAGAATGTTGCGGCGGGACACAGGCTTCTCTCCCATTATGCAGTTGCCTAGTTCCCCGGCGCTATACTGGATATATACATGAATGAAAGCGGAGATGTGTATGGATGGATATGACGCTGATCCCTGTGAACGAACTATGTAATCGATTCGCATGTCATTGAACCTTTGGCTTGGGGACCTGTCGCTTTGGCCGAACGTATGGAAAGAATCCCATGGACATAGCTATTTCATATGCTTCAGCATCTTCAATGGCAAGCGCCAGATCTGCGCGACAGTTCAGGAACTGGTATCTTGGAGACAAGAAAGCCACGTACAGCTGGTGCCCACGACAGTGCGAGAGCCACCGATGCCCGTGAATACGTGCCACCAGGCATGGCCCTGGGTGAAGGCTCCTACAACATCCCCATAATGCCCTCTATAGCGTGTCAGAGCATCACAGAACTGGTTGTCGACATTCCAGATTGCAAACCCTAGCAGGAATATGAATGTGCCAGACAGTAGCAGGTGTGTGCAATGTTTTCGGACAGCCGTGGGCAGGCGTTGAAGGAGCGCGTAGCTGCGCATCGTTGTCAAAAGCTGGATGAACGCGTAGGCGAGTTGATGAAAGACCGGATTAGGATACCAAAAGCTACTATGATATGAGTAAACGAGGTTCAATCATGGAACACGCGTAAACGCACTAGATCACGCTGATCAACACGTCCAGCAGCACCAGGGCAGGGGGCGCCCACTTCTTCCACGCTGTATCCCCACCCGCCATCAGCACGACGTACAAGCACAGGGTGCTGACGTAGATCATAGGCAGCTCATCCAGCAACACTTGCGCATACCAGTTGAGGGTCGCGTGGAATATGAAGCTGCCGATCCCAATGCATGCAACTCCGAGGTGTAGCAGCACCAGCCGCTCTCGATGTGGGAGACCAACTGTGTGAAGGGCGCCGTGTATGCCGAGAAACAGGTACGAGATGTTGGAGAACGAGTTCCATGTCTCTGCAATGTACGGGAAGTTGACGTAGTTGTCCTGCCCATGTATGGGTTAGTAGCTGCACATCAGAGATGACCAACCGTGCGTACCTCACACCAATCTATCGAACTCGTATGCGCCCCCCAGAATCCAAAGGTCTTTTGCCCTGCGCGGTGCACAGGGGTTACAGGTTGTCGTACTGGCCACTTCATCGTTCCGATGCGCCAGGTGTTCAAGAGTCGGTTCGACATGCGAGCGCGACGTCGGCGGTGGCCGGATATTTAAGGGAAACGTCGCTTCGACGCCCCCGACCGGACTCGCCCGGAGAATTCGGCAAGGACGACCACAAGTCCGTTGACACCCGCAGAACGTGACGGCAAAACATGACACAAGGCAAATGCCTCATCATCACTAGCGGCAGTGCTCAGAAAGCAGATTATGCTGCAGGTGTCATCTATCGCGCCCAGTATGTGCGCTTTGCGTTGGACACAGGCTAGGCCGCGCCGGGCAGATGCCGGTATGACACGCTGGCGATTCTTTCCAAAGAGGTTCACTGCGCATCAATGGGCAACTTTTCTCTCAAAAGATGCGGACTTTCATCAAAAGCGAGTCATCCACCGTGCGAGTGGCAACGCTAGCAGTGACAGGAGAGAAGTCATCTGTGCATTAGCCCTAGCGACCAGGGCATGATCCGGTACATGCGATACGAGTGCGAATGTGATACATCAATGCCCTACGACAGCATCCTCAATCGTAGACCTCCTCACTCGGGTACATTGTCGGCGGCTGAGTTCCGAACACGCTCTAGCACGTTATGAGCTCGGCAGTACAGTCAATGCGAACGATCGCTGCTTACAATATGAGAGCCCATGCATCATTGCTCTACGCCATTCAATGCCTATGGCGGGACCATAGCTTGACCCCACGATCGTACAGCGAGGATGCTGCCCACGAATAGCCCGACACCGGTAACATAGCTCCAATTGCCGGCCCTCTTGTCTGGTGCGTAGATCTCGGTGCGTAGGAACTTCTGCCAGGCAGATTCGTTGACGGGAACGCCGGGACCGGACAGTTGTGCTGGCCCACGGCCTGCAGCTCGACGAGGCGGCATTTGTCGATGGGTTTTGCGGGTGGGAAGGCGGTTAAAGGATGATGTCGGACGACGTGCAAGCTGTCTGGTGAGAAAATGATGATGCCGACGGAGAGTGGCGAGATAGACCGGATTAACGTCGGCTCCGAGATTGCGGGCGTGACCCGACCTCTGCACGCGTCGCGTCTCCTCTTTCTGCGAGCAACGACCACCAGACTGTCCCTCGGTGCTTCTACCGGAAACGCTCTTCGTTTAAACACCCCCGCCCTTGCTATCAGACTGATGTGAATTCTATCTTCTGTTGCGGCAGATGTATGCAGTACGGAGGGACGCGTATTTCGGCGACTTTTCCCGTGATTGGTTCCCGTCCTACACCAGAACCTTTCAAAGCTACTTTCTCCGCGTTTGCCTGTGTCTACCCCAAAGTCTCGCTCACCGGTTTTGACTCTGGTTGTGAACCTAGAAAATGCAGTGCTTCGATGTGGCGCACGTAACTCGGGCAGTATTCACGGCTTCACAGAGACTGTTGTCTGGGACCTACTTAAAGTTGACGCTGCGAAGTAGTGCTTATCGACAAGCCAAGGCGCTTATCCTGCATCCTCTCACTCGACTCTCAACCTTCCAATATGCTTAACATCCTCGTCATCCACGGCTACGTCCAAACGGGAGATACTGTGCGCTATAACACTGGACGCCTCCAGACGGAGCTGTGCCACATCGCTGTTCTCCACTATGTCGATGGTCCGCGTATGCAAGATCCTAGCTGGGGTGATTCGCGTCCATGGTGGATCTTGAAGAACGGCTCCCACTGGCTCGATCCAGACCACAAGAATAGCCGGTGGGACGAGACCGCTCAAGTATGGTTGGAACATCTATCGAAACATCAGTACGACGGCGTTAATGGGCTCTCGCAAGGGTCTGCTCTGACGGTATTGCTTTTGTCAATGGTCCGCATTATACGTCGATCTCCAGCAGAAACTCACCAAGTTCCGTAGCTCAAAGCACGTTCCAGTGTGCCTGGCTTCTAGCCGAAGCAGCAACAACCAATCCAATTTGCCATCTTGTGCCCTTCACAACAACACTCTCACAAGAAGATTTACGATGTACCTCTAGATCTTCCCACGGTACACAGTGACCGGGTTATCTCCGTCGACGGCATCTAACTGATCGCGGATCTAGCCTTCGATGACAAGGACACGATTGCTTCGGCACAGCGGACGCAAGAGCTGGCGAGCCTTTTCGGATCCAAGGCAGTCCAGAGGTCCCATAATGAAGGTACGAGATTAATGAAGTAGTCTACCCCGCGTTTCAAATGATTGACGCATGGTCAGGACACTCCATCCCAGTTCGAGGCGCTTAGCCAAGAGTCTTCCTCGACTTTATCGCGAGCGCCGTCCAGGAGCATATGAGGCTGCAACATGCCGTACATGAGGATAGCGTCTGAGCTGACAAATGCCGAGTCAATGTGATCCTCCAAACAAACATGTCACCGCGCTCCAAGCCGTTTCTCTGATTTCGTAAGCGCGTAAGCTGGCATAGAAAAATCTGGCTCCATGCGGAGGGTCGGCGGCAACTTTAGCCAATCGAGATGATATCAGTGATAAGGATACACGGCGCATGTGCGCTACTGCTCGTATCTTTTCGTCATTCTACTTCTCTCTCTAAACTGGAAGACGCTCCAAACCCGGCTGTTTGCACCTGCTAGCATCGCCTGAGCGGAATTTCGTATGCCGCACGAGACTTCGGCGTGATTCTCCGTGAGCGTGGTGTCATGATAGGGATCGCCGGACGCGGGGAAAAAGATGATCGCACGCAACAAATCTGATGCCGCGGATGCGCGGGCATGGAGCTGCGCCCCCCGTTACATCAACACCACATGGCACAATCTCTGCAACTGTGAAGTAAAGCCGGTAAGAGCCGTTTAGTTCTGTCGCCTGATTGTATTGAGCTGATTGTGGTGAAAGTTGGGCAGTATCGTCACCAAGGAAAACTGAGTCCAAATGAGGGACCTGAGAAATGGTCCGGGACTCAATGGACTCAGGAACAACCGCAGTGAGCTGGAGCACTATACGAGAATCTCGAATTCAACCTCACAGCTTCAATGAATTGCCCAGCTCCGCTTCTCGATCACTACCTATCCTGTCGCTTGCCCCTTGTGAAATTACGAGGATCCTCTCACTGGCCGTTATCTGGCTTTCTTCCATGCGGTCCCTTGGTCGATCGGCTACAACATCATGGTCGCTTCTTTATCTCCCACCATCCGGTTTGTTCCACGGTGGTATACGCCGACATTCAGTGTGAACTGGCGATATAACCTGGCAACCCGATACCTGCATTGCGCCCTCCCAGAAGACTCCCAGGTCCGCTCTCACCATGAGTTCCTCGGAAATGCCCGAATCTCCGCTGGAGAAGACTTCGTCACAGGATGAGGTTCCCACCTTGGAGAACACTGCGTCACACATGTCTCGACGGGTCACACGGGCATCTCAAGTCCCGTCCGACGACCATCACGCTCCAAAGAAGGCCTTCTCGCTCGCAAAGATTTGGACCAAAGAGGTGGACGATATTGAGAACAAGAGCGACAGCACGGGCAGAGAAGTTCCGCCTGAAGAGACTGCTGAAGTCGTCAAGACTGCTGAAGATATCGCCGCATTGGTGAGCTTGTCGCTACTATGAAAACATCCCTCATCCCTGCTGACAATGATGTAGATTGTATCTACAGAAGATGATCCGGAACTGCCTGTGCTAACGTTCCGCTTCTGGGTTCTGGGTTCCGGCCTAGCGGTATTCGGCGCTGTTCTCTCGGAAATTTACTACTGGAAGCCGCAGAATGCTAGTGTCTCTCCCCTTTTCCAGCTGATCATCGCCTACGTTCTCGGAAACGCAGTATGTAACACCTGTGTTGCGTGCTCCTCTCTTAACACCCATTCCAGATGCACTTTGCGCTGCCTACCACGGGTTACTGGCGCTACCTGAATCCCGGGCCTTTCAATATCAAAGAGCATACGGCAATCACGATCATGGCAAGCACAGCTTCTTCTACCGCAACCTCCATCGGTATCGTGGGAACTCTGGATCTGTTTTATGGCTTCACGCTGAACCCAGCCGCTGCCATTTTCCAAAGCTGGGCTTCTCAATTGATCGGTTACGGTTTTGCTGGAATCCTACGGCGTCTCTTAGTTTGGCCTACTTACGCTCTCTACCCCGCTGCTCTCCCAGAGATTGCTCTGCTGCAATCGATGCACTTCGGTGGGTTGCTGAACAAGAAGAAGATGAGATACTTCTGGATTGGTGCGTAGCTTTCCTCAGGAACAACCGGCCTGTAACTAAAGGTTTGCAGTATTTGCGGCGATTTTCTGCTACGAGATTATCCCTACCTGGATGTTCCCGCTCATCACCGCTTTCTCGATCATCTGTCTTGTGGACAACGGAAGGCACACATTCGTCAGGAACCTCTTTGGCGCCGGTTCTTCCAACGAAGGACTTGGATTGTTCTCGTTCGGTTTCGATTGGGTTCTCATCTCCCAAGCATACCCGCTCTACTGGCCGCTGCAAACACAAGTATCCGCGTGGATTGGCATGGGCTTGTGCTACATTCTCATGAGTAAGTGTCAATAGCGTTGGAGTTGACAGTCGCTGACTGGCTTGAAGTGGCGTGCTACTACGGAGATGTGTTCCAGGGCAAGTCAAGAGGTCTTCCGTTCATGTCGACTGGCCTGTTCTTCGGCAATGGCTCCAGCTATGATCAAACCGCTATTCTCAACGCGAACAACCAGCTCGATCCCGTCAAATTCGCGGAGATAGGACCTCCGTAGGCTATTTGTCCAAGCTTTCGGAACAACAACTGATGATTGAAACAGGTACATGACCACGACTTACGCGGTCTCGTTGCTCGTCAGCTACGGATCAACCGGAGCTGCCTTTTCACACGTGCTCCTTTGGAATTGGACTGAGCTGAAGACGGCTTTCGGGAAGCTGCGCTTCCTGCAAGGGTCTGACGGCATTGACGAGTGGGTGGCCTGACATTCGTTGGAGCTGAACTCGTCTAAACAGCAAATAGCATTCACTACAACAAGATGCGGGTGTACAAGGAGGTTCCACAATGGTGGTATGGGGCACTCTTTGTTGTGAGCCTGGGTGCCGCCATTGGCACCGCATATGGCGGTGTCAACACATTGCCGTGGTGGTCGCTGATCGTCTTCACCATCATTGCGTTCATCCTTGCCGTCATTCTCGGTAAGTCTTGTCGCTTTACATTGCTTGAAAGACGACTTATCGCAACATCGCGCCCCAGGTATTGTGGCGGCTATTACTGGCTTCTCCATTCCAACGAGTGGGTTTGTGCAAGTCATGGCCGTAAGCGTTGATCTGTGACACATGGGTGGCCAAAGCTGACCCGTCCTATCAGGCCTACATTCACCCACAGCAACCGATCCAGAACATGTACGCGAAGCTGTATGGGTACAACACTGGCTATCAGACCCTTTCGCTGCTTCAAGACCTGAAGCTGGGACAATACGCCAAGGTTCCGCCTCGTGCGACGTTCGTTGCCCAATGCTGCGGAACCGTGTTAGGCGCCGTGCTCAACTACGTCCTCTACAAGTCGATCGTCAATGCGCATAGGGCTGATCTCCAGGACCGTAAGTGGTGGCTCAATACACGCCCTAACACACCGGACCAATGCTGATCATGTCCACTCAGCAATCGGCACTCGCCTGTGGTCCGGCTGGGTAGCGCAAGAGGTAAACTCCGCGGCGATCACGTGGGGCGCGCTCTCCGCAGAGCTGTACAACCCCGGGAAACTGTACTTCCAGATCCCCATGGGCCTCCTGTACGGCTTCCTCGCGCCCTTCCCGCTCTACATCATGCACCGCCTGTTCCCGAAGCAGAAGATCTGGAGCTACCTCAACATGCCCGTCATCCTGACGTACCTCGGCTGGCTGCCGTACTCCGTCAACGGCATGTGGTGGACGTCGCTCATAATCGGGCTTGGCACCCAGTGGTGGGTGAGGACGCGCTACCCGAGGTGGTACAAGAAGTACAACTGTAGGCCGCCTATCGCTTATGCCCTGTAACTGTAAATCGTTGACTGACGACACGCGTAGATCTGACCTCCGCGGCACTCGACGGCGGCTCGTCGATCATCTACTTCGTCCTCAACTTTGCGGTCTTCGGCGCGGGCGGGCAGGGCGTGAACTTCCCGACCTGGTGGGGCAATCCCGACCCGAACGTGGTGAGTCTTTCCGCTCAGGCCTGTGCCGAGCTCTGCTGACGGCGCACAGATGAGTGTCGACCACTGCGCGGTTGCGGGTTAGCCGATCAGCGGGAAACGGGAAATGGGGAGTCTATGCGCGGCGTATAGGTATAGCTGGGACGCGGGGGAGGGGAGGGGGTGTACTTGTTGTGAACTACATATGCGCGGGTTGTAGGAACAAGGACGTGGCGGTTCTGCCGTTTTGGAGAATTCAAGTGGTTGACGGGGCGCGTTAAGTTTGTGCGGTCCCCGGGCCGGCGGCTGCTTATGCTGCATCTGTCTGTGTGGATCTGAGGACAGATAAGCCTGGACGAACAGCGCTTTGTGCAGCTGCGGTGAGAACGGCGCGTAAAGGTGGCAAGCCGCGTTGAAAGCAAGTGCAAGTGCAGGTGCATGGCACATTATAATTGAAAGCAACCGCCGGTCCGCCGCAGTGACCGGCCACCCGCCGTACGAGGAAGTGCGGAAGCAGAACTTGCAACCCTTGCGAGCGAGGCGTCGCCTGCAACTCCAGTACTCATCAGGTCGCTCACCTCCTTCACCTCTCTTCATCTTCCCACATAATGTCTACAGCGCGTAAGTACTCTACACAATGTTTAAGATCCGCTGTGTGCTAATACGCGCTACGCGCCACACAGACAGGCCAACCTGGACGCCCGCGCAGGGCAAGACGGCGCGGGGCAACACGCGGCAGTTCAGCGCGCGGGACATGGCGGCGCATACGAAGCTCAAGTTCCGGCAGCCTGGGCAGGGGGGTGCTGCGGAGGTTGGGCTGAGGGACTTGAGGAGGGAGCTGGAGGAGGCGGAGGAGGAGGCGAGGAGGCGGAAGAGGAGGGCGGCGGGGTTGCCTGAGGTGGATGAGGGGGGCGTGGGCGGAGTTAGGGCGATCGAGGGGGTTGCGGTGGGGGAGGACGAGGAGGCGAGGAAGAGGAGGAAGGTCCTCCAGGAGGCCATCGAGATGGACCGGGATGATGATGATGAGGTGGAGGAGGAGGGAAAGGAGAAGAAGGAGGCGAATGGTGACGCGGATGACGAGTGCGTCTGTTTTGCGTGGGGCTTCTAGTGTCTTGCTCACAGTTGACCTGCAGGGAGAAGGAGGAGGAGGAGGACGATGATGATGATGATGATGACGACGACGAAGACGAGACTGCCGAGCTGCTCCGCGAGCTGGAGAAGATCAAGCGGGAGCGGGCAGAGGAGAAGGCCCGCTTAGAGCGCGAGAACTCCGTCACTGCCGACCGCGCACGGGAGGAGGAGATCGCCACGGGCAACCCGCTGCTCAACCTTGCTGCGGCGCTAGGGCAGACTCCGAGTGGCAGCGTGGGCACGGGCCGGGCGGGCGGGTTTGTGGTCAAGAAGCGGTGGGATGACGGTGCGTTCTGTCGTTGGATCGACTCGTCACGTAATGGCTGGCTGATGCGAGACGTTGCAGACTTGATATTCAAGAACCAGGCGGCGAACGGGCAGGGGGATAAGGGCAGTGGGTTCGTGAACGACTTGCTGCGGACCGAGTTCCATAGGAAGTTCATGAACAAGTTCATCAAGTGATGCTTGTTCGGAAGTGTCGGTTTCGGTTTCGGTTTCGGTTTCGGTCACGAATTCATTGTAGTCTTGGGCTGTTGCAATGTGTATGTTCATCACACGCCAGCTTGTGCTTGTCCGTCCAACAGGCGCACACACCACTAAGTCATGCTGTTGTAACACAGCACTGTAGGCACCCGAACGGTGACCAGACTGGTGCATATTGCCGGACAAACCCAGCGCATGGGTATTTCTCCGGTGAGCCAGTCGGAATGCGGCCCGAGGTGTGCGGTCCCCTGCCGCCCCCGCGTCGCCGTTCTGGGCATGACGCTGCATTCGGTAACATGTGTGTGTCCTGCTCGGGCTGTCTCCCGGCTGGCCTGCCCGCTCCAGCTGGGAGTACATAAACACCGCGGGTGAATGGGCTGCTGCCTCCCGACCGAGCAGGGACACAGCAAGCAGCAGCAGCAGCAGCATGGCGTTCAGCAGCACGACGCTCGACCTGCAGCGCGCCAAATGGGCGTACAAGGCCCTCTCTGCCCCCTTCGCCCCCGCGTCCGCGTCCGCCAGCGCCCTCCTCGCCTCCCTCGCCTCCCTCGCCCCGGCCACAGCAGCCTCCCTCTCAGCCGACGCATGGCATCCCTGCCTGCAGATGCCCAGCGACGTGTACGCCGAGCTCACCCTCGCCGAGGCCATCCCGCACCCGTACAAGAAGTGGAACGAGCACCAGGTGCAGTGGGTCGCTGACCGCGAGTGGGTGTACGCCTGCGAGTTTGTGCTGGAGGGGGGGCCGCTGCGGGACGGGGAGAGCGCGGACTTGGTGTTTGACGGACTCGACACGTACTGCGACGTCTACCTCAACGGGGTGGACATCCTCAAGGCGGACAACATGTTCCGGCCGTGGCGTGTGCGTCCTCGTCCTCTCCCACTGCGCATACTGTATTCCTTGTCTAACGGCGCGCCAGATTCCCCTCACAGCGGGCCAGCTCAGGCCCACGAACCACCTCCTCCTGCACTTCAAGTCCGCCCGCGCGATCGCCCTCGCCCTCGAAGCGACGCACGGCAAGCGCACGGCGGGATCCTGCAACGTCGGGCACGAGAGCCGCGTGTACGTGCGCAAGGCGCAGTACCACTGGCGCTGGGACTGGGGCCCGGAGCTCATGAGTGTCGGCCCGTGGCTTCCGGTGCGGCTCGAGCGGTTCCGCACGCGCGTCAAGGAGCTGCAGACCAAGGCGTTTGTGAGCGCGGGGAACGCGCCGAGCTTGGGGATCAACGTCGAGCTGGCCGGGAAGCTTGGGGCAGAGCTGGGTGTCGAGGTGGTGTTGAGCGACAAGGCGGGGAGGGAGATCAGGAGGGAGAAGAAGACGCTCACGGGCGCGGGGACGCTCAAGGACGTCGTGCATTGGGACCTGAAGGGCGCGGTCGACCTGTGGTGGCCGGTCGGGTACGGCGCCCAGCCGCTGTACACGGTCGAGGTCACCCTAACCACCCCAGTGAGTCGAGTCGCTGTCCCTCCCACGCCCTGCACGCCGCGCACTGCTAACATCCGCATTCGCATTCGCTGCTCAGACCGGCGCCCTCCTCGACAAGAAATCGCACCGCATCGGCTTCCGGCGCGTCGCGCTCATCCAAGAGCCCCTGGCCGACCAGCCAGGCACGACCTTCCTGTTCGAGGTGAACGGCGTGCGGCTCTTCGCGGGCGGCTCCTGCTGGGTCCCGATCGACAACATGCTCACGCTCGCCACGCCGGGCCGGTACAGGGAGTGGCTCGAGCTGATGGTAAGGGGGAACCAGAATATGGTGCGCATCTGGGGGGGAGGGATCTACGAGAGCGACGAGTTCTACGATGCGTGTGATGGTCCGTCGATGCTTCCCTTCCCTCCCTTCCTTCCGTTCCTTGCAGTCTTTTCAGAGGCGAGGGTTCGGCGCTAGTGCTGACGAGCCGTGTAGAGCTCGGCCTGCTGGTCTGGCAGGACTTCATGTTCGCCTGTGGGCAGTATCCGATCCACGACGAGTTCTTGGCGCAGGTGCGGCCTGAGGCGGAGCTCGCGGTCGAGAGGCTCAGGCACCACGCGAGCCTGGCGCTGCTCTGCGGGAACAACGAGGACTGTACGCACTTCTCCCTCCGAATCCGGGCGTCTTTACACCAGCATACTGATGCTGGTGCCGATGCACAGATCAGCAAGTGAAGCAGTGGGGCATCAACGAGCTGCCCGCCGTCGTCATATACGAGCAGATCCTCCCCGAGATCGTCACGCGCCTCACGGAGCCCGAGATCCCGTACCACCGTGGTTCCCCCTGGGGCGGCGTCGACTACTGGGACACGGCGGACCCGACGATCGGGGATATCGTATGCCACCTCCTAGCTTCCTTGACCATTCGTTCGGTCTGACCATCTCGGCAGCATCAATGGGAGATGTGGGCCGGGCGCGCCGACTTCTACCAGAACTGGGACATCAACGGCGGCCGGCTCGTTTCCGAGTTCGGCCTGCCGGCCATGCCGCACCCGGAGACCATCGAGTGGTTCTTCGATGGCGAGCCGGGCCACCGCTACCCGCAGAGCAGGATGATGCAGCAGCACAACAAGGCCGGGAGCCACGAGCGCCGGCTGGGCATCTACATGAATGAGAACTTTAGGATCACGGGCGAGTTCGAGCCGTATGCCTCTCTGACTGTGTGCGTCGGGTGCGGCTGCTGATCGTGCGCTAGGTATATCTTCTTGACGAGGATTATGCAGAGTGAGGGGATCGGCGCGGCGTACAGGATGTGGAGGAGGGATTGGAAGGGTCCGGGCAGGCAATACGTGCGGCGTCCTCTGCTTACGAGCTGGAAACATCGCCTGACCTTCGGTATAGAATGCGGGTGCTCTGGTGTGGCAGATCAACGACTCTTGGCCGGTCACTTCCTGGGCCACTTGTGACTACTTTGTACGGCTGTGATAGTGCTTCCGTGGTGACTGTTGCTAATGGCTCACTGTAGATGCGTCCCAAGCCAGCTTTCTTCGCCACCGCACGTGAGATGCTCCCAATCTCTGTTGGGATCAAGCGCACCGTCAAGAAGAACAAGGACAACGACCGCCCGCAGCAGTTCTACGAGTTCGGCGCTTTCCAGTCTCTCTCCGCCTCGGTCGAGATCTGGGGCTGCAACTCGACGCTCAAGCCGCGCAAGGTGCTGCTCGAAGTGACCTATTGGGACTTGGAGTCCGACTGGCGCAGCTCAGAGTCGCACGAATACACTCTCCTGCCGAATCAGTCGACGGATCTCTTGGAGAAGGAGGTGCCCCACCGGCCGCGCGACGGGCCGGCCACTTTCGCTGGCGGCGACCCGAAGCCGACGCTCAGCTACTCCGTCATCGTCGCTGCTCGCTTGGTGGACGCGGAGACCAAGGCGGTCCTTGCTCGCTACGTTGACTGGCCCCAACCGCTCAAGTTGATCGACTTCCCCGACGCAGGGCTGAAGGTCACCGTGAGTGGCGATGAGGTGACGGTGGATGTGAAGCAGCCCGTTAAGGGTCTGTGGCTCGACGTTGCCGGCGACACGGATTCGGTACAATGGAACGACAACGCCGTCGATGTCATGCCGGGCGACCCGCAGACCCTCACTGCGAAGGGGTTGAAGGGCCGGAAATTGGTGGCGCAGTATGTGGGGAAGGAAGCGGCGTTCCCGCTTGATGCTGTGGCTCGTTGATATTCACGTGAAAGAGAATACGCAATGCTATGAAGTTCAATTGTCTACTTGTCAGTACGGCGCCCTGGATGTTCCTTGATCTCCCTTCGTACGGAACACGTCGCCGCTGTCACGGAGCATGGTACGGTTCCGTGCGGGGTAGGGTGACAGGTCCCTGGAGCGTCGTCGGCGGGAGCAAAGCTTGTACTGTATTGGGCAGGACCCGCGGGCGGACCCGGAGCGGATCGCCCAGGCACAGAATGGCTGGACCCTGACCGCTTCCGCAAGGGAAAGGCGGAGGATGGCTGGACATTTTCGGTGCCTCCCATTTGCCCGTCCACCACAGTCGCCTCCCGCTCTCGGCCGTTGCTGTCACACTGAAATGAAACGGCCCGCCCACGCCACCAGAGGGCCCTCACCCAAGCATCCATTTAGCCACTAAGCACGCGTGATTGTAAATCCGTGCCACCTGGCCGCGTGGGTGCATTTCCTTACCGGGACAGCCGCCATGTGGTGTTGGTGTTTTGCCCCTGGCGGCGGGAGTGCCTGCCCGACTCCTTCCACCCAATAGGTGTTCGTGCGTGCCGCAACGGTGTCCCGCCTGGCAACAGCGGTGGGATGAGGAGTCGGGCAGGATGGGGACGAGCCTTCCCGAGCTGGTTTACTAGGACTTCCCGGAAGGAAAGTGCTGGGCGGAGAAGGTGTATATAAACACACACTTCGCCTCCTGCGATGGGGCAGATTCAGCTCCCTGCTTCATCGGAACAATATTCTCAAGGACTTTCTACTGCTCCTCGCCTCACAGCACCTCCCCAACCCATACACACTTCACAATGTTCGCCCGCCAACTCGCCAACACTTCGCGCCGCGCGCTCACTCAGCGTACTTCCTTCGCTGCCCGCCGGAGTTACCACCTTCCCAGTGAGCCCAGAGCTTGGGTATGTTGCTCCTCCGAAAGCGTCCCACAGATCTGACTGACCACAACCACAGGGGTTCATGTCTGACATTCCCATGAACGGGGTCTACCTCGGCACTGTTGCTGCTGTCGTGACCGCCGTTGGAATCACCAGCGGTGTGAAGACGTGGCTCTTCGAGCCTCAGGTGTGTACCCACCCACAACATGGTGATCATTGAGACTGACTTCGTCTTTCAGGAGCTTGCCCCGGCCGACCATAGCCACAAGATCCTGAGGCACTGAGCGATTTCTCCTATACCCATTCCTATCACTCTCGCCTCGCAAGCAGAGTGAGCATCCAGCATACCCCATCTATCCCGGCCTTGGATCCACGTCGGATCAGTCCGCGCTGAACGTCGGAGAGGAACTCGTGCAGGTTCTGAAAGAGAGGAGAACGAGTGTGGCATTAAACCATTTCTATTTATTTCCGAGTTTTCTGTGTAAGGATAGAACAGTCCAATGCAAGATGGCGCAAGGCCTTCAAATATAATCAAACTACATATACATAACAGCGCCTATTCGCGGAGCTTAGTCACTCGTTGACGTCCGCGACAAATCAAGTATCGCATCCAACATCCCGCGCCCTGCAAGGACACGGGAAAAAGGACCATTAACACGTCCCGCGCTGCTCAGCGGAAAGGGAAGGGCGAGGGGCGGGCAGCGGGCGGACCTCCGCCCAGTTTGCATTCAAATGCAGTTCTCGACCCCGCGAGCCATCGGGTCCTACAGGCTGGCCTCGCCGATGACCTGGAACACAGCACGGTAGGCTGACAAACGTCGTCAGATGGAGGACAATGCATAAATACGAGCTGGTCGCATAGCACGTTGGGCCACCAGCAACCAACCAGCCCACATAGATCTGCTCTTTTCCCCACACGTGACTCGCACTTTTGCCCCACTGCACTTATAGACAATGTTCTCCCACCAGCTTGCCCAGTCTGCTCGTTTGACCGTTCGTCGGTCACCAGCCATGGTAACGCGGAGCTACACTGCCGCTCCCAGTCCCAAGCCCACAGTATGTCTGTCCCGCAACAAACAGAAAGTCCAGCGGCTGATTTCGCTCCGCAGGGCATACGCGGTCTCTGGGCTCAAGTCCCCGTCGAGGCCTACCCGCTGGTCGGGATCGTCTGCTTCGTCTGCTGCGTCGGGGTCGGCTTTGGGATACATGCCATGCAAAAGGAGCAGGAGGTACGCTGTCCTTCTCTTTGGGTGAGAATAAGAGCTGACCGGGCATAGAACTTCATGGAGCACAAGAGCGCTGGGAACCCAGGCGTGAAGTACCACTAGAACGCTGCCCGCCGCAGCGATTGGACTGTAGAGAAAGGGAGAAGGCGCAGGGGAGGAACACCGGAGCACGTATATATGGGGTATATGTATGTACGAGTAGATCGAGCGCAATTCATTTCTCTATCGATTCCTCGTCCAGCTTGCAGATCCAGACTCGCGGCGCATCAAGAGATCACAGCTGCCCCATCCTGCAACCTGATCCTCCTGACCTCGCCCTTCTCCCACTCCCAGGGCATCTCCTCCTCCCAATGGCTAACCCACACCACCGCCTGCCCTCCCTCCCGCACGTACTCCCTCAGGAACGCCCGCGCCCGCGCGACCATCTCGTCGTCCATGCCTGAAAAGACCTCGTCCAGCGCCAGGAGTGGGGGTTTGTTGACCAGGGCGCGCATCAGGAGGCAGAGTGTCTGCTCGCCCGGGTTGAGCGCGGCGAAGGGGCGGCTGAGCACGTCCCCATCCGCCCACGAGGGCGGAGCGAGTGCTTGCACGAGACCATCGATCACGGCCTCCTGAGCAGCAGTGCGCGGCCGGTATGAAAATGTGCACTCGAACCCCGTCCCAACTGCGTCTCTTCCCGAGAGCGCCCCCGCGCCCAAGCGGCGCGGGAAAGCGTTGTACAGCTCTGGAGAGACAAAACCGATGTTTTGCTGCAGGGCGATCGTCGCGTGCTTCCGCCGGGGCTTGCCGAAGAGCTGCAGGTGCCGCTGGACGTAGGACTGTGGATGGTCACCCGTTAGCACGCTGAGCAGCGTCGTCTTGCCCGAGCCGTTCGCGCCTTGCAGGTGCCACTGCTCCCCCGCGCGGATCGTCCATGTAATGTCTTTCAGTACCTGCGGAGCATCAGCACACTGGTTAGGTACGCCTGCCAATTGGACAGCAACGCACCTTCCGCTCATGGTACGCGATGTTCACCCCCTGCATGTCGACCAGCACCTCCCCTCCCTCCCTCCTCCTCCGCCTCACCTCCTCCTCCGACACCCCTGCAGCAACAGCGCGCACATGATGCCTCTCCAGCTCCTCCCTAAATTCAGTTGCGGGGCCCGTGCGGACGTGAGGAGCCGAGACGAGGCAGACGTGGGTGATCCAGCTTGGGAGAGGGTCTTGAGGGCGCAGGGCGAGGAGGATGCGCGGGCTACGCTGGGCGTGCAGCGCCTGCAGGAGAGAAAGCAGGGAGGCGCGGTGCTGAGGGTCCAAGCCAGCTATAATCACCTCACTATTAACATCTCATCCTGAAGGCATGGAGGGGAAAGTGCGCACTGAGCGGCTCGTCCAGCAGCAGCAGCTCGGGCCGCGTGAGCAGCTTCCGCAGCACGCTCGCCCGTCTCGTCTGCCCATTACTGAGCGCAACCAGCGGCAGCTCCAACAGCCTCTCCAAGTCCAGTTTGCCAGCCATCTCCTTCACCTCCCTCTCCCCCACTCCCGCGCCCGCACGCTCCGCCTCCCTCACCAGCGACTCCTTGAGGGTCAGCCGGTCCTCCTCGCGCACGGCGCCGTACCGCGCGGAGTAGTCGTAGAAGCCCCCGCCGAGGGACTTGGGTCGCGTGGCGAAGGAGACGTGGGCGATGCTGTGAGGGGCGTCTTGTCGCGCGGGCGGGAGGTGGAGGAGAAAGGGAAATGGCCCGTCGGGGGGAGGGGGGAGGATGCGGTGGTGCCCTAGCAGGACCTTGAATTCCATATCAGCATCTTCCTCTTTCCCCTTGCCTACCAACCAGCAAAGACAAGCGCAGCCACTCAAGGAAATAGAAGAAGGAGAGAGAGCACACCTCGAGCAAATCCGCCTTCCCCCCGCTCGCAGTGCCCACAACAGCCCACGCCTCCCCCTCTCGGATCGACCAGTCCACATCACTGAACAAGGGCGGCTTGGGAGGAGCCTCGCCGTACCGGTAGACGGAGCAATGCGGGAGGCGGAGGATGAGGGATTTTGTTGAGGGGTCGGGGGAGGGAGCGGTGGGGGCGGTCGTGTAGGGGCGGACGGGAGAGCGCGGGGCGCTGTAGGGCCAGAGAGGGCGGACCGGCGGTCGACCCCGCCAGATCCTGGACATCCCTTCTGCAACCGCTCACAGCGCAATAGCAGACGGTCGATGCCGGACAGCCGTGAGCGTGAGTGGACGGTAGCAAGCAGAAAGCAGAAAGGCAGGAAAGTGGAAATTAAAGTGTATGCAGGTTGTACTAGTATTTCTGGGGACGTGGACCCTGGAGGGAAGACTCACTGGCTGAGCCCGATGAGGGCCCGATGGGGCCGAATGGGGTGACTCGGGCTGGGGTGGAACGGGTTGGAGCAGGTTGGAGCGGAGTGGGTAGGTGTGGGGAAGTGGGGACAGCGATGAACTGTATTGGCCAAGGATGGATCACGATCAGGTGTGGGACGGTGGGACGGTTCAATTGGAGGAGAGCATCCTCGAAGATGTATGTACTCCGAGTAGGCCCCCCACTACTAACTTGCTGTATTCCCACAATCCAGGTATCCAATTCCATTTTCCACTCCGAGCCCGTTCTTCTCCGCAGACATCCAACTCTCACAGCTTACTCTTCCTCGCCTCCGGGTCCACCCCAGTGTACGGATACTGCTCCTTCCCGAGCCTACAACGCCATTGAGCCCCACATCAGCACTTATGAACCTAGCTAGCCACTCGCATAGAGCGAGAGTGTGCGAGAGAAAGGAGACGCACCACTGCGAGATACTCAGCATCCGATCACTCCCGAAGAAACTGCACCTCTCGCCCCCGGGCTTCTCGCACACGATCCACGGGAAGCCGAAGCACGCCTCCCCGCCCTCCTGCCCCTGCCCGTCAGGACCAGCAGGGTCGGCCGCCAGCCGCTCCGCGTCCGTCTTGAGCCCTTCTTTGTTCGCTGGATCTTGCGAGGCTGTGAGGAGTGCGGAGAGCTCCGAGGGGGTTAGGAGGGCCGGGTCGCGCGTGAGGGACTGGAGGAACACGGGAGTGTTGGTCGGCGTATTGGTGCCGAAGAACTCTTCCTGGGGGTCACAGACAGGGTTTCAGCACTCCGCCCTGCCAGAGGTAGGAGAGGGGGGGGACGCACATACAAACGCCGCGTGGCGTCCTCGAGCAGCTCTGGCCGCTCCATGCGCAGCACACGCATGAAACGCATCACGTTCAGCGTGTTGTACGCCTTGTTGAACGGGAAGCCGGGCGGGAGGCGTAGGTTCACTAGCACATCACACGGTATCAGTACATTTATCTGTTCGCGCTTGGTGGTGCAAGGGGAGGGGGAGCGGGGGAGGGACGCACGGTCGTACACCTGCGAGAGGAGCGCCAGGTCGCCCACCATCCACTTGGCTTTGTTCGGGATCTGAGCGGTGTATCAGCGTCAGCGTGTGGACGGCAGGGGATGCGGAGGGAGAGGGAAGGATGAGCGACGCACGGACGCGGGAGGGACGTTCTTGCTCGCTATGTGTACGGCACCGAGGAACATCTGCGGGATGTCAGCTATGCTGTCCGTGTCTCAGCTCGCATCCCTCCTCCCTCCCCCTGCCCAGCAGACATGGAGGGGGCGAGGCTGGCCGTCCGTGCGAGAGCAGGACGTACGGGGTGCAGATCGAAGCGCAAGTTCCACGCGCGCTTGTAGCGCTGCAGGGCTTCGAAGGCGATGTACGACCAGGGGGAGGTGATGTCGTAGAAGAGGGAGAGCTTGATGGGCGGCGGCATCTTGTCCCGTCTGCGTCTCTGGGTGTCTCTGGGTCTCTGGGTGCTGCTCGTCCGCAGGCCCGGGGGTGGTGGCACAGGGGAGGACCCAAGTCGGAGTGAGTTGGATATGTCCGGACACAACGTGAGCTGCGAGAGGAGGTGACTCGAGGACTCTGCAGAGAACGGCCCGGGGATTCGGGCCAGCGATTGGCACTGCGGCCCGGCGTGGCAGGCAGCGAGGGATGCGGTCACGTTCCCCGGTCTGCCAGTATGCGGGGAAGTCAGGGACCGGCCGCGGCATAGCCGGGGAGGTCACGTGCCTCTCCCCTCCGGTTGCGTTAGGGTCACGCCGCATATACGCGCCCGCTTGCGTTCTTGCCACACACCACCACCACCACCACCACACACCACCGACATCGAGCATGGACACAGCCCGCGAAAAAAACTCAGGGGGTGCGTGCATAGGTACACACCGCTCTGACTCGGTCTGCCCCCGTCTGTCCTGCACCACCACCCTCCGCTCCCGTGCCCCTTCGCTCGCCCGCCTCTCCCCTGCTACGCCAGTCCTCATCCTGCTCCTCCCCGATCGACATGCCCGCATTCCGCGGTAACGACCCCCCGCGTCAGGGCTACTCTGCAAGACCATACACGAGGTGCCGCCCTCCCCCCGCCCGGGAGCTGGACGGTCCCACCGGCGCAGTCGCCCTGAGCGAGTGGTCGCTCAACGTGCCTGTGGGCGGGGAGCCGCACGTGCGTACCGTTGGCGTTAGGCGGCCGGAGTACGGCACGATGGGGAGGCAGATCCCCGTGACTACTAACACCTATCCGCTGACGGTGGGTGTCACTTGCTGGCTGCGGGCTGTGCACTGCCTGTGCCGATGTGGGGCTCACACTCGTTTAGTGCCCTCCCATGACCATATATCACTATGATGTTGGTGCGTGCTGTCCTTGACCGCTTGCGTGGTGCGGGTCGTACTAATCTCCACCTAGTGATAGACAACGGGAAGAAGACTATGATAGACGAAGACGATGATATGCTCGTAGACCACGACGAGCAAGACAGAGAGGAGGATATGCTCATAGACAAAGACAAGAAAGACAAAGACAAAGCGGAGAAGACGAAAACGCTGCCGGCGCGGTTCAACATGGAGCTACTGGAGCGCATGCAGTCCTCCATCTACAAGGAGATCTTCGCCGCCGCCCCCGGCGTCTACGACGGGAGGAAGAACTACTACACCGCGCGCGCCATCCCCTTCCCCGAAGGTCCGGAGGCCACCAAGGGCAAGTTTGTTGTGCCGGACGAGGAGGGGCCTGTGGCGCCAGGCGGGCCGCCGCCGAAGATGTACACCATCTGGCTTAAACAGGTGGCCAAGATATCCCCCCAGTACGTTCCTGACCGTGCACGTTGCTGGAGTGCTTGGCTAATGACAGGGGCATGTAGGACCCTCGAGAGCTTTGCTAACGGCCAGATGAGCCATGATGAGCACGTTACGACCGCCATCACCGCCATGAACGTCGTCATCCGGATGGTACCCAACCTCAAGTACCCCTTCAACGTCCGCTCCTTCTTCACCGACAAGGAGATGAAGCCGATTGGGGCGGGCCTTGAAGTGTGGCGTGGCTGTAAGTACTCGTCCTCTCCCGCGGCATGTCCTGGTCCTGGTGCTCAGGCGCACAACAGACTTCCAGTCCGTCCGCTGGGCTGTCGGCCGGCTTGTGATCAACGTCGACATCTCCACTGGACAGATGTTCGCGCGCGGGCCCCTGCTAAGCCTCTGCACCGACATGATGCAGGAGGCCGTGGGCGCGAACCGGCGCATCGACGCGAACACGCTGTGCTTCGGGCGGGGGTTCGACGAGCGCATGCGCGTGCTGGCGCACCAGCAGATCGCGGGCGTCAGAGTGCTCAACAGGCTACACAAAGGGCCCAGCAGAAACGCACCCAAGCTGATCAAGCGCGTCCTGTACGAGAGCGCGAGGAACGCAACGTTCAAGCAGAGGGGCGGGGAGAAGACTACAGTCTTTGTGAGTCGTGACATGTTGGCTACTGTACTCCGTTTCAGCGCTGACAAGTCGTAGGAATACATGAGAGACACCTACAACTACCAGCTGCAGTACCCCGACATGTGTCTCGTAGAGCTGTACGTACTACACCCGTCCTTACGCGCTTGAGGACATTGCTGACCGCGCGACGAGCAGCGCCTCCGGCGCTAAGCTGCCGATCGAGATCTGCGACGTCGTCCCTGGGCAGCTCTGGAAGCGCCAGACGCCCCCGAACCAGATCCGTAGCGTGCGTCTTTCTCACCTCTGACACCCCTTCGCGCGCCTCTTCCCTCCTCGCCTCTCATCTTCCCGTTTTCGGTCTTTCGCGCTCCCGAGCTGACACGGACACGCCCAACAGATCCTCGAGTTCTCCACCCAGAAGCCTAGTGCCCGTCTGCGCGCTATCCAGAACAGCATGTCTATTCTCGAGTATGGGCAGAGCAAGTACCTCGCTGCATTCAACATGAGGGTCACCGAGCAGCCTATCAACGTCACTGGGCGCGTGCTGAATCCGCCCGGGCTCATGTACGGGAACAGCGCTACGATCGTGTGTCCCCCTCCAGTCCCATCTCTCTGCACTGGCTAATGTGGTGATATGCTCGGCTACAGCAACCCAAGGACGGCGCATGGAACATGAAGGGCAAGCGTTTCTTCCGCGCCGCGAATGTAGAGAACAATTGGTGGATATGGAACCTCGACCAGCGCGCGCACCTCGACAACATCGTCTCCGGGCTTGTGGACGCTGCACAGGATACGGGCATCGGCAAGTGGAACCTGGAGCCGCTGGTGAAGCAGGAGAACGTACACAACCGTGCGGAGGGGATGTCCATCGTAGAAGTGAGTACAGACGCGTTTCCAGGAGGGAAAGGTCGTTGATCGATGTGCATGCAGAAACTGGACGAGCTGTTCAAGCGCTGCTGTCACGAGAGCCAAATCCATAGCAAACCTCATATCCTCGTCGTGGTCCTCCCGCACGGGATGAACAACGAGCTGTACCAGACTGTCAAGTAGTATGTCCTGGCTTTCCTTCCCTTTTCAAGCGTCAGCTGACTCTCCCCGGTAGTCTCGGCGACATTCGCTGGGGCATCCCCACCCAGTGCATGCAAGCGGCCAAGGCGATCAAGGGCAACGCGCAGTACTTTGCCAACATCATGCTCAAAGCCAACGTCAAGATGGGCGGGGTCAATGTCATCCCGGACCGCCGGTCGGTCCCCTATCTGATGGACCCGGCCAACCCTACTCTCGTAATCGGTCCGTTCGCTGGGACTCTATCAGTCCTTCTCTCAATGCTCAATGAATCGATAGGTGCTGATTCGATCCATCCTTCTCCTGGGTCTGATATGCGCCCCACTTTCACCGCGGTTGTGTCTTCGGTCGATACGAATGTCTCCAAATACTATGCGCAGATGCGCCCTCAGGATTCCCGCCAGGAAATTATCGGCGACCTGGCCAAATATACAAAGGTAAGCATCTCTGGAACTTCACATATGGCTGCGGTTAAGTGACACGCGTGGCAGATTGCGATTGATTGCTTCACGACGTACAGGTCGAAGGTGGAGGCGCTCACGAACAAGCCGGCGAGGCTTATCTATTTCCGTGATGGCGCGTCTGAAGGCCAGTTTGAAGAACTGCTAAGGAAGGGTTGGTTTCTCTTATTTTGGCTTGCTGTACAGGTGCTGATATATATGTTGTGCAGAGGTTGTTGCCATCAGAGGTGAGAAGTGCCTTTCCCCTACCTTCACCAAGTGCTCAGTAGATATACAGAGGGCTGTCGCGAGCACGGTATCATGCCCAAGCTAACTGTCATCGTCGTCGGGAAGCGCCATCATGTGCGCATGTTCCCCGGCCGCCCGCAGGATGGAGATAGGAGCGGCGTCAGTTTCTCTCTGCACACCGAGTCGGGCGGGGACTAATCGGCAGTAGAACTGCCCTGCTGGTACCGTGATCGATACGGAGGTGGTCCATCCTACCGACTTCGACTTTTTCCTTCAGTCCCATGGAGGAATTCTCGGTACCTCCAGGTGCGAGACGCCAGCTGGGATACGTGTACGGCCGCTGATAATTGTTACAGGCCAGCCCACTACACCGTCCTGCTCGATGAGTCCAACATGAAAGCTGACGAGTAAGTCGCTGGAGCAAGTCGCCATCGTCTGATACTAAGAGTTTTTCTAGAATTCAGCAACTGTGTTTCTCCCTGTGTCATGTGTATCAACGATCTACTCGCTCTGTCTCCATTCCTGCCCCTACCTACTGTAAGTAACATGGCGGCAATGAGACAGTTTTCATCCTGATGTACGATGTAGACGCCGATATTGTTTGCAGCAGATTCAAGAACCACTTCGAGCCTGGAATCCTCACGTCGCTTCAACACGGAGGGCATGGAACAGAGAGCATTACGAGCGGCGGCTCGAACCGGGACAAGAAGATCACGGGCGACTTGCTGGAGACTTGGAAGCAGCAGTTCAAGATGCCTCGGGGCTCCCAGGGCAGGGTAGGCATAACCCATCCGGTGCTTCCTGCTTATCGCTGATTTGTGTTCAGGCTATGTACTTCATGTAACCGCCTCTACGACGCGCAGCTCGTAAACCTCAGCACCGATTGATTCACCCTACCCTTCCAGTATCCTTGAAACCACTACCTACCAATCTTCCTCAGCAAATTGAATACTTACTAGCCCGTCGCATGCCTATCTTCGTCCGAAAAGCGCATAGTTGTTCCCTAACCGTGTCTGTCTCGCAATGCTGGTAACTTGGATTCTCTTGACCTAGCTGAGAGAGATGTGATGTATCCATGACTTACCCGATAGCTCGTCCGCAATCGACTTAAATGACCCATATGAGAGTTCGCGCTGCTTCAGATTCTCAGAATTTGCATAGTGACATACTGTAGCCGGAAAGCGCATGCATCCGTAACATTCTATCGTCCCTGGTACATTGTAGCGACAGAAGCGATGAGAGCTGGCCCACTTGTAACCAGCGGGCAGCATGAATGCAACTATCACGCGCTCGCTCTCAGTCATGAGGTTTGTGGTCATTCTAACTTTGTGTGCGCGTCCCCTATTGGGAACACTGGGAAACTATTACTGAGTAATGAAAGTGTGCAGCTCTGTGGCCTCCCACGTCATACGTATAGGTCAATAGAGATGAAGCATGGCAACCCAACATCACTGCGCGATAACGCAGTTGGTAAGTTGGGCGTGTGGCAGCCCTGAACATGGTGCGCACAAAGGCGCGCCAGTTCTAAACCGGGTCTTATCATGACATTAAACTGGTAGTGCGAAATCACTTAAATCTATTGTATTTTTGACTGGGAACCGGGCACGCCACTCGGATGCGGATGGTGGAGGGCAGGGACAGCGGGAAGATGTTGGAATTTTCGCGGGAGCAGTGTCTCGGAGCCGGGGGGTCGGGGCGGAGATATAGCCACCCCTCCTTAGCCAAAAGGAAGAAGGCGCGGCAAAACAAGCAGTCCCCCATTTATCCCCCGGCGGGGATCGAACGCGCGCCAGATTTCGCTACCCCACACTCTTTTTGAGACTGGGACATTATCCACTCAGCTACGCTGTTCGATAAAGACTTCCTTACCTTTTTGTTCTTTTGACTGCGTCACTACGCACTTCATCCCTCACCACCTGCTTCGCAAGCTGCCCCTTCCAAATCACACAGGTAACCTTTACAGGTCGGTGAGCAGTTGGGAACAATACACTTCACTTTCTGCCTATATCTGGCGGTGGTCCATCCAGGCATGGATCAACTGCAATGACGCACGTGATTTCGGCGACGAGAGACTTGCACGGTTCTCCTCACCGTCGGTGACCGTTTGTCCTTCGATACCCTGTGAGCGGATTTCAAATTATTTCCCGACAATGAGGACTATGTGTGCGACCAATATTTCTCACCAGGGAATGGTAGGCATGACGAGCGGGCAGTTGCAATGCGTAGTGGTGAACTGATAATTGGGACAGAGCGGACCCGCACAATTACCTAGCTCGCAAGAGTCTAGTTATTCCCCCAGGGTTGAATGCGTGTCGGTTTCCTCGTGCCATCGGAAATGATATGGAAATTTACATTCTGATGTCATTGTGCCTTACTCATGTTTTCCTACTTTGCTTCCGCTATTGCGTCATCGCTCATGGAATACTTTCTTCGTGTCATGTGTAGCATGTCTTGTTTCGCCTCCTTTTTTCCTCCGTTTGGTTCCAGCTAGATCGCGTTCACTGTGGTCGTCAAAAGGTCAGATGTTGCGATTGAATTGGCTTCCTTCCTTCGCATCTCTTGTTGTGTAGCTTTCAATATCCGGTCTACGATCACCATCTTATCGTCCTCGTTGTGTGCTCGCTTCTCTTATTGACTGGCCTGGACAATCTTCATCGCGGCTTGCGTTATTTGTCTATCTCTCATATTATGTCTGTTTCAGCGACATCCCTTTCTGTTCCATCAACACCTTCGGAACTTCTCAATGTGCAGTTCGTAAAAATCTGCAAGGCGTCTGCTCCTGGTCGAGAGTCTGCTTGGTCTGAACTTGTGTCTCCCAAGCTTTTGGATACAACTCGGGTTAGTGTCTCGCTTTCTTCTTCATCATGTATCATGATTAACACCTTTCTTGTTCTTTGATGGCTAAGAAAATCATCGACTCCATCATCAAGAACGATCTACAAAAATATGATTTGTTGACATCGAAGATGGTGGATCTTATGGGCGAACCATGGTTGTCTTCTGTTTGCTCGTTGTTGGATCGTTCAGCACGTTCAGGCTCTTTTCCCTTGGATTCCGTGACACCTGGCCTTCGACGGTTGATGGGTGCTGCTTGGTTTGCCCAACTCTCTGAATTGCTTTGCAAATCTGCGATTCTATCACCCGAATTGGATGAGGGTCGATCTTTTGATCCGGGATATGAGGTGCGTTTATTTCAAGCGTAGTATGGATATGCATTTGACTTGTTGTCAGATTGCTTCAATGAGCTTCTCCGATGATGAAGAATCGGGTTTGGTCCCCCATGATATGGTTATCGTCGGCAGTGATGTTCGGCTTCGTAATCTTGTCACACCTGCCGTATGTGTATCTCTATGGTTTATGTCCAGTTTATCAACCTGACTCTTTCCGTAATAGCTTGACGGGGTTCTTGATACGTTGCAGGATGTTCATCGTATATTGTCATCTTCCGCTGGTCCATCCGTCAATTTAACGCAAAAGGTGCATTATTTACCTCTGAATTATTCAACGAATCAATCAACGTGTTGCTGACGGCGTGTTCAGAGGCTCCCCGAAGATGTTAGCAATGAGGACGTTCTCCTTCCTGTAATCTTGGCTTATAATCTTCGTCTTCGTGTGCTGATGTTTATTGAATGTAGACTACCTCACTTGCATCTTCTATTCCCCCTCCCGTAAAGCGAAGAAAACTTCACCATGTAGAATCTGGTGACCCTCTTGACGAAGTGGTCGATGGTGACCAGGAAACCTCCGGACGTGTGAGGTATCGTTATTTCCTTTCCTTCCCTTTATATATATTTGACGTTCTTCTAGTATGTTTCCTTCTAGTTTCATACTATTGCATCTTTATTGTATTGCAGTCGAGCTCTTCTTCCCCTCTCGCTGAAGTCAACAATGTACGTCTGCTTCCTCTATTGCTTTCTTCGTGATACTGACTGTGTCCAGTCTTCTTCAAGTGGGCCTCCTTTCGGCCCTGATTGGGTACGTTGATGCATTCTCTCATCATTTGTTAATCCTTCATGTTTTCTTAGTGCGAAAAATGTGTGAGGAAACGTTTGAAGCAGATTTCGCAGTCTGTTGCATACTCTGCGCTGGTACAATGCTCTGGCTCTCAGAAGTACAGTCTAAAAGCTGGATTCGGTTGCTATCCTTGTCGTGCTGCTAATCTTACTTGTTCATTGCAGCGCGGTGAGCCAGATTTGTTCCTTTCAGATTTGTGCTACTGACACTGGCCTTGACGAAAGATGCGAAGATCGCAGCCTTGGCTTCGGAATTGACTCGTTACCCATTGGGGAAGAAGAAACATTTATCCGCTAACAAGAACCATCGCTTAACGCTTGATGTTGCGTCATCTTCATCCTCATCTTCGCTTGGTCCTGGTGAAGTAATGGCCGGTTCCACGCTTCGTTGTCCTTGTATGTCGCGTGGTTTCATATGTATGTTTCTTGCGCTAAACATTCCTTTACAATCATAGACCCGGCTGCGGAAATACTTCTTCAGCGAGCTCAGTGCATACAAGCTGTGGTTGGTTCTGGGCAGCTCTCCCTTGAGATATTGGATTCCTTTATGCGCTCGTTTTGCTCCTTGGCTTCAAATTTACGTGTCATTGACTCACACGCACGGTTTGTCTTTCTCTAATCTGTATCGTGTTTATTACTCATTTTGATATTAGGCCCAGTTGATGACTTGCCTTATTGTCCTTCTTTCTCCTTCGTACTGGTGGCCATGCCTTTTGTTTCTATCTAAATTTGTCGTATCCTTGAGCCCTTTCATATAGCTAGTCATCGGACGCGCCATAGTCGTATGTTGCCTAAGTGTTATATTATGTAATCATCATTGTCGCGTGGTATCTTTTGCTTCCGCTCGTACTTTGACGTTTCGTTCCTTTCAGGTACCTTCGGCTTCGTCGTGCTCGATTTTGAACTTCCCTCCTCCCAAGGTTGCAACGTTCGTCGTTCAAGGTTCACTCCTCACTGCCTGTCGACTATGGACGGTTTTGATATTCCGGCTGTCGTCAGCGCGGTATATGCGTTGTCTGATAACGATGTGGAGTGGGATTTGGTGCTCGTATGCGAGCATTTCACAGAGATTGTGCGGGTATGTCGAATATGGTTTGTCCATCGCTTACATACTAGTACTTATTATCTTGTCAGGCAATCATGATCAACTTCAGCGAGTCGAGATCGGATTTCTGGCCTACGGTTCCAGAGCGCATCAAGTTGTTCATGGGTGAAACGTGGTGCATGACCACCGCGTCGGACTACTTCACTTATGCCGACTCTGCGAATGTCGATCAAATGATGGAGATGGTGAATGCTCAGATGGATACCGTGGAAGGCGAAGAGGATATCGCTTATGACAATGCAACAAATATGAAGGTTGAGCCTGTGGACGTTCCGATCTTGCCGAGAGGAACTGGGTTGGACCATTTACTTCATGCACCGGTAACGTTCTTTCATATATATATGTGACCTTTTGAATCTAATCTTCCTTCACATAGAAGTTGAACATGGCCGCCTCGAGATCTTCTTCGTCGAACTCGGAACTGGTGTTGCTGTCTCAGGAATTGCAGAAGGGTCTCTCTTCGATCAAAGGTCGCGAATTCACAATTCATCCTGTGGCACATGTCACTCTCAGGAGGCTGCACTCGTATCTTCTGAAAGTCGTTCGCGGCGGTTGGGGATATCTTCCTGCTCGTTGCACTGACGATAATCTGTTACCTGATCCTCCTCATCATGTCCGTGCCACGAAATATGTTCGTATCCGGTCTCCTCTTGATGACAAATTTACTATCGTCGCGATCTCTGGCGAAATGACGATTTCGCCGATTGATAAAGTGGTGCTGTTCAACGTTATACCCTCCGCTGGGCAGCTGGCATTCGTGGATACCGTCAGTCTTCCTTCTATGTTATTCGTTTCGTTCTAACATTTCGTAGTTGGAAGACGATACACTCCCAGTCGGATCTCTTCATGAACATTGGGTATGTCGTTGGTTCTTATAGTCGTGCTTCTTATCCTCATATCTTCAAGTGCGAGCAGTGTGATGCTGCTTACGCGAATGACAAACTCGCCGGAGTCGTGGTGGGTCTTCGTACGCAGTGTGGTGGTTCAGTTATGGAAGATATGGGTGGACTTACAGCTTCATGTCGAAACTGCATAGACATGGGTTTGGTGTGCAGTTATCATCACGGTATGCTTCGACCAAGTATTATGTTGGGCTGATGCTCACATTCTGTACAGACTTTAATATCGAATATGCAGCTATTCAAATGCAAGTTGCGGCTGGAAAACCTCTTCGCTCTTTGTACAAGTACAAGGAAGATAGAATCGCCAATGCTGTCGACGCAAGCGGTTCCAGCATCTATATTGTCAGCGCGTTATGGAAATCTCAATACTCGTCTCGTTTGGGCGATCTACGCAAATTGTCCGCAGAACTGAATAACGCTGGTTTGTCGGCCTCGCGTCAGGAGAAGTCCCCGAGTGTTTTGGCCGTTTCCGACTCTTCATCGCCTGTAGTGATCTCGCCCGATCATCCTTCAGCAAGCATGCAAGATATTCCTGTCGACAATCTTCCTTTGGAGGAAGTCGACCTCAATGTAGACATCGTTGATATTCCTCCACCTCGATACCCTGAGCATTATCGTGAGTGGTGACCTCTGTCACCTTTCATGATACTGATTTCTCTTAGTCGATCTCCTTTTCACGTTTCAGGATGCTTTGGCTTCGCTCGGAAAGGGTCTAGCTTCGTTCGAGGTGGATCATCCTGATATCAATCTCAACGGTATAACAGATATGTACACGAATATGGATACCAAAACGCAGCAGCATGTCATTGCTCATCTTTATGAGGATTAAATGCTGTCTCTCTTACCATACGTCTCTTCTCAACCTCCGACAAGGCTATTATCTGTTTTCGTATAGTACCTTTGATCTCTTTCAACAAATGTTCTCTGCTCTGGTATTCGCGTCTAAGGCGTATAATCGATCATCCTCTAATCTGAGAAACTCGTTTGCGTGCTTAGTGAAAAGTTCGTTTGAAAAGTCACGGAGTAGTCGTATCGATTGTCTTCCTCTGCTGCGTGAGAGTGCAACGTACGCATTGAATGCTGTTATGTGGCCGGTTGGTGGTGTGCTGATATCCACGATTACGTTGGGTATTGTTTGTCCTTGTGCTCTGTAATCTGTAAATGTGTATGCCGGCGTCATCGGCAGCTGCAATTGGGTTACTGTGTGTTCTTTTCCTTGGGAGTCGATAAACCGAAATTTTTTCGTTGCTGGAGATATGGGTATGACACCTGGTTCTAAGCCAGAAAGAGGTTTCGCTTTTGTTCTGTATAGCTTCACTAGCACGTACTCTGGAGGACGCTGCAATATGACTTGTCTGGTGTTGGCGATGATCTCCGGTTCATCGGCATGTAGGGCGATCCCGACAATCTTTCCGCGGGCGCCATTGGCTACGTCGAGGTCCGTCTGTACATTAAGCGTAACCATGACCTCCATCCCTACGACGAGTGGAACATCTTGCGGTAATCCCGCCTGCTCGTTTCTCCCTTTCCCTTTCGTCTTGTTTCTGGTCAGAATCTTGTATCTTTCTTCGCTTGTTACTCTTCGCTTCCCGATGGTGTCTAGAGCTCTTGAGATAAGCAGTGTTTCTTTTCTCGTTCGACATAATCGCACAATAGCTGCATTGTTCCAGTTGTTGCGCACGACATGGCGAGATGTAATCAATACTGCGTCCTTCCATGGATCTTCATGGAAATTGGTGCATGGCGTGTCAGCTGAGTTGATTATTAGATCGCGTAGAATCTTCAAGTCTTCTGAATTGCATATGCCGTATCTGGTCCTATGAAGTAAAGAAAGCCATCGTTCGTCTTGAACCCGGCATTGTTCTTTGAGCACAACAACGGTGCTGAATTGCTCGTAGATGCGTCTTCCAGCCTTTTCATCTTCGTTATCTTGTGTTATCTGCACTGGGCAGTATAGGGCTGACGTGGTTTTACATGCTACGGGGGGGAATTGGTGAAAATCTCCCGCAATAATGACGTTCAGCCCCCCAAATGGAAGATCTGCTCTGGTTTCTGTATCTGTAGCAAGGCGTGCGATCGCAATTGTTCTTGATAATTTGGCAAGAAACTCCTTCGAGCACATAGATATCTCATCGATTATGAGATATTGTGGCTGTTTCCATATGTCGGCAAGTTTTTTGAGTGTCGCATTTGGAAGCTGATCATTGTTCCTTCCTTGGGGACGATTGACTGGTATCATTGCGATGTGATGTAGCGTAAATCCGTCAATCAGAGATGCCGCTATTCCAGTATATGCTGCCTTGATAAGAAGATGATGTTGGTTCCTTTGTTGGAAACGTTGTGTGATTGTTTGAATCACTCTCGATTTTCCGGTTCCACCTTCACCATATAGTACCATCAACAGCTGATTTGGTTTCTCTCCTCGCATATATCTCAGCAGATGAGAATCTACAATGTCGTATGCGCGTCGTTGATCTGGCTTGAGACCTTGTATATCCAACGGATCGAGTTCTTGTACAAGTCCCATATCTGGATTACCAATATCCTCGATCCTTTTTTCCAGTAATGCTTCCAGTGATTGAACTGTGTTCGTTTCCTGTCCTGGTATATTTTCTCTCATGAAGCTTGCATTATCAAGGAGCTTATTGCCTGCATCCAACGCAAGTTCCTTTTGCCAAGTGTCGAGGTGACCGTGTTGAGCTGTTGTGACGTCTGCCGATACGTTTCTGTCTTCGTCGATATCCTCGTATGGTTTTTCGAATATTCCGGCTTGGATACCCAATGAAACCGCCTCAAGCCCATACGTGCTTTGTCTGACGGGCACTTGGGCCTCTTCAATAATGTTCCAGTCGGTTTCGCTTAGGATGTCATATCGGATCTGCTCTTCGGCGTATGCATTCGTATTTTCTGAGTCGTCATCCTCATCGTCCCTGAAGAGTTGCTGATCATCACGGATATTGTTGTTTCCCTTGTCTTCTTGCTTCTTTCTCGCACCCGCTTGAATCTTGCATTCGTAAAAGTATTGAATGTTCGATATCATTTCTTTTGTTCGAGCGGTCGCAGTAGCAATGAATGAGCTAAATGTTTGCTCCCAATCATCACCCGGTGCCAACAAATCCGAAAGCTTTCTCCAAGGTTTGAATAGTGTCAACATTGAAGCGCAGTACAATGCCCGGCTTTGTTCAATGTCAGATCTCGGTGGCCATTTGCCGACGAAGCTTGGGAGTGTGTTATGGTCCAACGTCCTGTGGACTCTTCGTCTTGTCAACGCGAATGTATATTCTGGAAGGTAATAGCTGCGTGGATTTCTCATTCGACCGCTGTTCATTCTTGACTCGAGTACGTTCCGTTCTTCATAGGTGTCGACTAGGAAGGTCATCAAGCACCATCCATCTAGATCCATTCCACGATTCATATATTGGAGTGTTTGTGATGCTTGCGCTTCAAGCTTTCCTTCTTCATTCCCTTCTAAGTTGACATTGTCCTATTGTTATTGGTTAGTTTTTATTGCGGTATGTATGTTGCATCGTTGTACCATTGCATTTGTGACAATAGGTTCATGGGTGGCAGTTCTGTTTGGCGGTTCTTCCAAGTGGGCTGAACTTCAATACAATTAGTATCGTGCGTATTATATTTATTTCACATTTGAGCTCACCTTTCTACATCTTGCTCAACTGATGTCAAGTGCGGAAATGTTTTGTGCAGCTCCGCGACGATGCTGCTCCAGTAGACTCCAACGTAATTATGAGATTGCCACACATCACCCCATCCCATTATGTAGAGCACACACAGACAGGCTGCTTTCTCTTGTTCTCGGTTCAACACGTTAAAGCAGCGGTATAGCATCAGTCGACCTCTTTCTCTGATGTTGCTCAAATAGTCTGTCGATTCGAAGTGGTATGCCAAATCCTTTGCAAGAAGCGCGACGGAGTTGTAACTTCTCTGCTGCGGTTTCGCTGCATAGTTGACGCAATAATAGACAAGGTCCTTTGTATCACCCCCATTTGTCAACAACTTGATATCGTGGTTGCAGCGCATGGTGCGTGAAATCGCTTGGTTCCAGCCATTCAGGTAAGGATGCGTTCGTTTGATAGCCCATTGCCCATCCGCATTGACGCTGTACTGTTGGGAAAGTGGAAATGGGGCGTTTCGTTTGCACTTCATGGCTCCGTTTTTGGTTTCTTTCAGGCATGTATCAACACTGCATGAATGCAGTTGTACTGTTCTCGCAACGACAAGCTCGGTTTGTACTGCATCTTGAGTGTAAGATGGATGTAGTGGATTTGGCGGTCTGGAATAGGCACATTCTGCATTGGGTTGTATCTTGTCGATTCTTTGAGGTTGGAGATCATACAGATGCGCTTTCATTGTCGCCGTTAAGTATGCCACAATCCGATTTCTGAATATTCCGTCCCGTAAAAGTTGATGCATCTCGACTGAAGTCGGTGCATTGGTCAACCAGATGAGAAAGTGACTGTGTAAGGTCGACTTTCCTTGCGTCTCCACAGGTGCAAAATAAGCTTTGATTTCGCCGAGTATGCCTTGACTTGTTTTCAGGGTGTTACCAGACTGACGTGCCAGATATCGTCCTCCTTGACTGCAAACGTTTACGTTGCTACCAGTACGTTCGACTCTGAACATGCATCTTAGAAATGCATGCATGACATATTGAAAGAATTTGGCAGCGGCATACGGATCCTTAGCGACATTCAAGGCTCTTTTCTTCCGGTCGGGCCCTGCAGTTGCTATGAATCTATCCATGTCGATTTCTTCCCCAGCAAATACTTGAGCAATCGGATCATGTAAGTCGTTAGGCGTTATCGTAAACCAGATGCTCGGTGGATAAAGATAGAATGCCGTTCCCCAAACGTTGTTCCTCAAGGATGTACGGTATGTGTTGGATCCTATCACTCGAGCGCTCATTGACTTCAATTGGTTCAGAAGTACTCTGACAGCCGAGTTGCTTGGTCGAGCATTGTTGTCTTCCTCCTCCGCCGCCGCCTTCAGATCTTCAATCGTGATGGACGATAAGGCGTGCATTGCCTGCACGAAATCTTTTCTCTCCATTTGTAATCTGGCCGCATGGAGCGCTTCTCTTTTCTGGATTATTCCAAACATCACGAATATCCAGGAGTGATGCAATCGGAAGCGTTTATCCGCGTATCGTAGGGTCCATCTTGCATGCTCTCTGAAAGATACATCTCTTTGTCAAACATCTTCAGGACCCCCTTCTCCATAGGGGAACAGCGTGATGAATGCGGCAGCCATGGGGTTTTTGTCCGCTGGATTTCGTGACTCTCCCTTTCTTGGATGACCGAAATCGTTGATTGGCTTGCTGCTATGCCGTACCGCGTATCCGCCTTCTCTTGTTGCCTCTGACGTGTTTGCTAGGGCATGCATCATAATCTCCATCTGAGTTGCTTTGGTCATGTCCATGTCTTCTACGCCAATATTTCGGATTGGTACTACATCGTCGTTCACCATATCTGCTTGACTATCAGACGCTGCCATGATTCTCTCGCTGTAAGCGCACGCACCGTCATCCTGGTCTACTCTCTCCGGATTGTAACTGTCGTCTTCAATATCCGCGCCGATCGATCGGTCTTCTTGTCGTACGTTTGCTAAGATCTCCATTGGTACATCATCTTCTGGTAGTGCGTCTATACGGCTCCAAAATGCCGTATCATCAAGTTCAATATCGTGATAATAACGATTGTGAATCTTCAACCAATGGAGCGCCTTCCAGACGAGTTTCCTTCTAACGCTGAACGTCTTTTTGATCCAGCTCTTGCGGACTTCCTCCATCTTCATCAGTCCGATGAATGACACTGCGATCACTGTTGACAGTATAATCATCGGCCTAGGAAACTTTCCTCCCTTGATCATATCGGCAATCTCGTCTTGGTTGATGGCGAATGTTATGACATTTCCTCGCATCCCGCGTGAGATGCTGTCTGGATCTCCTCCAGCCAAGAATCTTTTGCGTTTTGGATACATCTTGAACTGGAAAACTCGAGGATAGTGATGAGATATGAGCATCTGCTCAGCCAATGTAAGCACATCCAATTCAATAGGTGTTTCTCCGATCCACATTTGGTTTGCCAGAGACCATGATGGGAGTCGAGCGCCTTTCAAGTCATTTGCGCATTCGTTGCAAAGCCAAACATATTCTCCCGTCAAGGCCTTTATCGATACCAGCTTTCCGTCACGCATTTGACTTTGATGTGCAGGGTGCAGAGTCTTGGGTTCAAGAAGATGACTGTTCGGTATCGAATTGAACAGTACGCGTTCCATCTCTCTGCCGAAAAATTCTCCAGAACAAGAACAACATATCGCACTGGCTAGCGCGTCGTTTCCAGTCTCCATCAAGAAGTCCAGCTCACATTGTCGGATGGTTTCCTCGCTTGGAGGCAGCATGAATAGGTCCGTATTCTTCACATCATCTGTACGCCAACCGGTGGGTCGACCTTCGTCATCGGTTATTCTTTGGCGACGTCTCTGTGATTCTTCATCCCTCTCTTCTCGCTTTCTTTTTCTTCGTAAGAGTTCGGATTCTCGACGAGCTATTAACTGCTTTTCAGATGCTTCTTGTCGTCGAAGTATAGATGTTGCTTGCAAATCGCGCGCAGCTTCATGCAGGTGTGTAATATCGTTCGGGTGAAGAGTTTGAATGAATTCAAGGAGCTTATTCTTGTTTCTCCTAGCGCATCGAGGAAAATTGATATGCGGCAGGGCATGGATGATGAAGGATTTCTTCAATGTCGTCAAGTCCGTCATTTCTATGTCCTCATATTGTAGCATGTAGCTGCTGAAAAGTTGCTCTATCGGATAGATGCGAATGTCACGTGCTGTCCTCATCACACTCTGGTTTATGGTAATCTTCTTCGGCTGTATCGATCGTCTCTGCTCATATGCGACAGTGCATAGTAGCAATCTGGCTCCGCTTCCCCAACGGTTTGAAGATAATCAATTTTCTGCTCCGTGGTCCTTATACTCCGTTCACCTCGAACCTGGTCATCTCCATCCCCGTTTTCTCTACACTTGTTATCCACCATCGCTCCTCAAGAATAACAAGTCACCTTTGGTCTTCATCTTCAGTGTCTGCTGGTCACTTGGAAGCTTCCGGATTCTTTGTCGTCAGCACTGGAGTTTTGAACGGTCGCATTGTCTTGTCGAGGTGTGCATTCGCTATCTTGCTATTGCTATTTTGGTGTAATGCAATAGCGTGCGGAATGTTCAGCTGATTAAGGTGTTTCTAGGCTCAATGGTTACCACCCGTAAAATGTCTTCGCGTGAGGACGACTCCAACGATGAACCTGTGCTCGATCAGCATACAGATCCCACGTCAACCACTGCAGCGACCGTCTCATTGGATCCGCCTGCATCCAATTCCCAATCTGTATCGTCCTTCTTTCCAGCCTCGGCGTCATCTCACGCTGGGAATCGCCTGAATGCCCTTGTCACTTGGGTTCGACAAGAAGGATACAACCTCGCTGATTCATCCGATATCGAGCTTCTCAGTTGGGGGGAGCTTGTTAAGGGTGAAGGGATCATCTTACACGACGGAGAACAGCCTGCACATCTGACGTTGATCGCTAAGATCAGTCATGACGGCTTTAATCTCTCCACACATGGCGGTTGGAAGAGAGACAATACTTTCAACAGAGGATTGGAGAAGCAGAAAGCATCGGCCTATTTGATCGATCCGAATCGCGACCCCTTCAACTCTTTCTTTACCTCCGCTTTGAGAAACATCGATTCTTTACAGAAACGTGGTACGCACGCTGGGTCCAGCATTCTCTCTGTCGTCAAAGATGGTGCTATAAAGTTTTCCTGGCCGCTATATGAGGTAATCGAATCCATACTCCCCGTTTTTATCGCTGAACGTCGTCTTCCTTAGCGAATCCCTACCGATGAGGCCCTAGATTGGACATGTGTCGACGACGATACTCAAGGTATGTACCATCAACCATCGATGTGACAGTGCTGATACTGGCTTAGACATTCTCGTGGCAGATGCTAGCGACGAATGGAACGATTGGGCTATGCCCACGAATCTGTATAACGACGTCAGCTTGATCAAGTTGACCCATCATCCTCTCCCGCTTCCTGCTTATCGGGCGAATGGAGAACACATCACACCTTCTTATTGGCGGGAAGAACTGCAAGGCGCCATTGTCAAAGTAAAGCTTCTTTTCAAGTTCTACTACATCGGCGCGGATCGTCGTTTGGTATTCGTCTTGGAGCCTTACGACATCGTTGTGGTATATCCGCCTGTGGTGCAGAGCTCTTCCCCGACTAAGAAAAGGAAGTTAGATGATGGCCCTTCAGGTAGCTCTCGACGACGTCCTGTGAAACAAGATTGATGTCTTCAACTATATCACTTTGTATCTCGGTCTTCATAAATCATCAGTACCGTTGTCGATACATAGCTAGTCACTTGTCACTTGTTTGAATCCTATGTCGTTTCTCCCTGCAGCAGTTCCATTGCGCAGTATTGATGATAAGTGGGTGTGTTTGATGCTGCTGCGGAAATATACAGGATCTTCATAGCTACGATGTTTTATGCTGTATAACCTGACACGCGAAACCTATTCGTTGCTTCCTTGGATTTTGCTGAGATCGATCGCACGAGATCCCATATATCGTCCATCTTAACATCCCTATCACTCTCCTCGATGTCGGTGATAACTTCTTTCATTCGCTTCATCTCGTTCGTTATATGATAAGCAACAGCCGCTATATACAGGCCGTTACTGATGAGTGTATGCGTTCTTAGAGTATGACCATACCTTTGTCCACCGTCCGTCTTTTCTTGGTGAAAGGATTGAGCTCATCTGAGAAGATAGACGGAATCTCTTGCTGGTCGCTAGTCGTTTCTGTGTCCTGTGGTTGAATATGTTAATCAACCTGTTATTATTTGCTTCTTCAATGTACAAGCTTACCGATTCGATTCCACGCAGGTATTTCACTTCCGATTCGTACACTGAAGATGTAATATGAGTTGATGATTGACGGTTGGATGAGAATAACGTACAATCCGAAAATTCACACAGTATGCCCTTTTCTCGACAACAGCAGCACTCCACATGTCCATCATTGCTCCAGAAGACAGCTCCACCGCATTGTGTAGCCATGTGTGGAGGATATCCATTATTGATGTCCGTATCATAGTGATAGATACATTGGAAGCACTATATTTGCGATTAGTTGTTTATCTTGTTTGTTTGCAAATAAAATACTTTACCCAAGTGGCGTTGAACATATCGGCACTCTTATCCTCACTCAATCCTCCCTGATGCAATTACATCTGTCATCCATACTGTTTCAATCTCGGCCTTCGACGACGTACCTCTGGAACGAGGCTCACAGAATCTGCAGAAGGCAATACTGCTTTTGCTGCTGATAACGCCTCGTAGCTCAGTTTGATTCCAGATAATTTCCAGACATAATGCGTTGTCGACTCGTCATATTGAAGACCGGCTACCATCCGAGTTCGGCCTGCTTGCAGCTTCATGTCGTCTCCTGCTCTTCCTCGATCACCGTATCTATCGCTAGGTAAAGGTGTATCCGTATAAAGGGATATCCTTGAAACCGTAGGACGTGCATCGATTTCGACGTTCTCAGGTTCTGGAGGAACGGTCTATTTAACACGCTCAATTCATAGAACGCTGTTTAGATGGTGTTATGCGCCGACTTACCTTTCGAGCCGCTCTTTCCATCTTTGGCCACACCACTGTCTCTCCAGTATTCTTCGCACCATGTTTCCCAAGTAGCTGCGATACACGGTCAGACAGGACAATGGTCCGAAATCGAACAACCGTACCTGGGCCGATCCATGTATCCGTGCTGACTTGCTCTGCTCTTGCTTCATCTTTGATTCCACCCACTCCTTTCTCATAATCATCTTCATGTTATTGGTGAATTGGTTGATACGGTCAAAATCTTCTTCCGTGTATGCGACTAAGAACTTCTGTTTCACAGTGAGTTACGCTGCTCATATTGACGATTCAGTGTACCTACCCTCGTCGAGTCGCGATTGTCCTTCATGTAGTGTTTCCACCAGCTGTTGTCTTTCGATATTTCTATGAGCAGCGCAAAATACGCTGCTTTCGTATTCATTTCTGATAGTGAATCGGTTGAAGACGGTTCTGAGCTCATCGTCTTAGTATATGTTAGCGAATATTGTCCCGACACCGATCAAGTTTAAACGGATTCAAATATCCGCCTGGTTTCCTTAAATAGTATTCTATGTAAATATCCCGGCTATCGATGTCGACGATTGCGAAGATGAAATTAGCATGCAATTATAGATCCGCCTCTTCAGAGCTGAATTGTTTCGGAATCAAACGTGCATCATTTCGCTTCCATCAATCCCTTTTTGGGGGCATCATAATGACACTTCGTTTGACTCTACGAACGAAGGCACTATATGTGTCCCATTATTTATCAGCACGCTGTTATTAACAAGCAGGCTATTGTACCTTCGCATATAGAACATAGGTACTGAGGCTATACCTCTCCCCAATATTCGTACCACCCCTGCTCAATCTCCACATCCTTCCACTCGTTCACAAACACTCTCTCTATCATATTAGCCCATTCTTTATACCGATGAAACATATACAATGCCTGACAATAATCAGTCATTGACCCGTTTGTTGTCAATAAAGCGCTCACGTATGCCCCATCCCAATGAGCGGGCATCCAGCCAGCACACTCCCAATCAATCACACCCGTAAGACGACCTTCCTTGTCGATGAGAATGTTATGGGGCGTAAGGTCGCCGTGTGAAAGGATCAATCGTTCGTGCTCGTTTCTCGATGGAGGATATGTTCCATCCGACGATCGTCGCCACTTCGTTCGCTCGTACATCCAGTCGTTGAATCCTTTCAAGGATGCAAATGGTCCAAACACGCTGAACGACATTTGATATGATCTGCAAGGTCTTCCTCCAAATCCGCATACTCCATTGCCTGGAACAGGGATTCGACGAACTTGCTGGAGCACAGTTGCCAATTGCGTCGAGAGCTCATCAAGTTCAGCATGACCGAGTTTCGGGAGACGATCGGCGATAGGATCTCCTTCGAGTCGCGTCATGACTAGGATGACGTGTTCTTCGTTTTCTGCATAGTTACCGCAGGTGAAGAAGGGATATAGGCATTTCGGAACTGGGACGCAATCCCACACTCTCGGTACCAGTTGCACGTCATGTTCGCTGAGACAATACATGACCTCCGCCTCGCCAGCGGTGGTTCCTTTGGCGACCAATCCAAGCGGCAGAATCGTAACTCGCTGAACTCGAATGCGACCGGATATGAAAATCATGCTGGGATGATGAAATGCCATCCACAGAATGAGTGTCGTCGCGTAGATCCAAGATCGTATATTCGTCCAGTACGTATGCAGATGCTCGGTTCTTCCATACTCGCTTGCCGACATCACGCGACCGACACCTTGCGTATTACGAAGTATAGACATTCCGCTGTACGTCTAAGTCAGGTTATAGGCACTTCATGTAGTTGTGTCCTTCACACTCACATGTGTACTTAGTGTTATTTTGGATGGTCGTATGCAGTCAAGTGGTGGCCAATGCTGTAAATATATGCACGGTATCATGCTGTGCTGTGTAGCGTGGATACGCGTAATCTCACACCCTCAAGCACGTGCCTGCTTTGTCTTTGACTCGGCAACGGATCCTATTCGTAAGGATACTTGCGTTACTCCATCTTCCCCTTTGTTCAACGGTTGTTCATCATCCCCCTCAATAAATGATTCTCTACCTGCGTAGCCATATGCTCTGTTGCGGATGCCCTTGGGTTCTATCTGCGCTACACTGGCTTGGTAATCGTTCCCTTTTTTCCTTCGACCATTTCGGTTCTGATAGCAGTGCAGAGTGATTCGTGATCTTCCTCACCGAATCAGGACTCGGCCACGAGGCAACCTTGTGCTTCTTCAGATAGCAATCTTTCCGTATCTCATCCGCCGACAAGGTCGACGATATATATATCGACGCTATCAAACCAACCACCCCCCCAAACCCTTTGATTCATTCATCTCTCACGCATCCGCCATAATATGCCCCTCGACGCCACCGTTGTTGTTCCTGGTCTCTACCTGGTCCTGTCTTATCGCATCCAAAAGGGGACTTATCACTGGCTTATCGTTACCACGAATGTTGGAACGCAACCCTACTGCTTCCACGCCGCTCAAATTCCTGGCTGGCACTATGAACGAAAGGTGTGGGACATGGTGCGATCCCAAACTTCGGTTATCGGCATCAAGATCGGATCATATATTGATGCAGGTGAGCACATCATCACTCGTCGATGATTTTACCTTCTAACCTTGATTGTAGACCGTCTCGATGAGGTTCTCGCTCCAGTTCCAATGACAACACCTATCGAAGAAGGAGACGTGGAGTTCACCTGTCGCATCTGGGTACGCGCCGCGATTCGTCGCCTCCATCTTCTTGGCATGATCAACTGCCCGAACATCAACGACTTACAGGCCGAAGCTAATCGATTGGCCAATATCCACGCCGAAGATGTCGCTGCCGGACGAGTTGGTGGAGTCTACGTGTCGTCTTTCTCCGCTTAGTAGGATTGAACATCTGCCATTAACCAGCTAGTGTCGCTGATTAACTCGCTTTTGTTGCACGCTCGTGATTGTGTTTCTCGTTAATGAATGAAGAATGCTGTTGTTTCCCGTACTCCTCTATTGCCTCTTGTATTAACACAAATGATCATACAACTGGTTTGGCAAGCGTGCAAGGATTTTCATTCGGTCGTTACCGCAGAACTACATAAGGTCTGATACATTTTTTTGGGTTTCTTTTGCGTTAATACGCTCGAAAGATGAAACTAGATGATGAACCGCACTAAGCGTGCTCAGAGTGGAAATCAGAAACATGAGTGATACTACCCGCCGAGCAGACAAAGGTTTCTTCGACTTATCGTAACCGAATTACGCATTCTTTCTCGCGGACTTCAATGTATGACTAACACGACCAATGAGATCGTGGAGTGGTTCGAAATCGGCTCTTTTGTTGCGCTTCTCCAACTTCGAAAGTTCGTTCTTCATATCGGCAACATCATCTTGGAGATTTTTTATGAACTCCACTGGGACTTGCTTAGTCAGATAACGGCAAAGATACAATAATATATCCGCTTACCAAAGACATTCTTCACCTCAGGATCGACGTATTTACCCTTTCCTTTGGAGCGCCTTCTGGTCGTGCCTGAATTGCCTTCGCCTTCATCTTCTTCAACGTCGTGACGGGACGATGCAATTGACGTCTTGCTCGAACTGGCCTCCACACGACGCTTCTTGTAAGGCTTTTCCGTCTCATCGTCAGAACTCCGCTCGTGCTTGCAATCATCTGCATCTTCCTCGTTCGTGCCAGTGAGCTCAGCCAGCTTGGCCAGATACCCTGATCGCGCAATAAGAACATTGAATCTTCATCAATCCTGATACTTACTTGCGCTATACGAGCAAGTGCCATCTTTCGTCGGAGGTGTCTCACGACAAGTCCAGCACGTGAACTTGACCTTCCGATGATCCATAGCAGGTCCAGTGCACCGCATTCTCAGCCTTCTCGGTATATGGGGATGAGCCTTCTTGTCCCTGTTCCATCTATTCATGCAAGGCGCACACTTCATAATCATGAGCGATGATAAATATGTCAGTTGAAGTTGCTTACCCATCCCTCGAAACTTTCGTCACCTTCCGGCTCTGGAACCACGTCGAGATTAGGGGGTTCCTCAATCCGGTCCGCCGAAGGTAAAGACATCGCGGCGGCTTCGAACTCGGTATCGGTAAGCCGGATGTTGGGACCCAGACGGACCATGTGCGTCGAACCGTTCGAAAATGTATACCCCTTTGTCAGCTTCGACTGCAAAAGAAGAGGAGGTAAGGCCTTCGTAGCATCCTGTCGATGTCCACGAGAGCGGGTTGGAACAGGGACGTTGATGTATCGCTTGCCGCCAAATTGGATAGATGTAGGTACCGAAGCCTTAGTCACCGCCGTAGAGGACGAAGTGTTTGTCTTCGTCGTGTGAGAAGAACCGCCGCCTTGCCCATTTTTGTCATTTCTTCCTGAATTTGCCCGACTCTTGCTTCTCGTACCCTCTGCTACAGCAGAAGACAAGATTGGTGGTTTCTTAGCGTTGGCTGCATGTTTGTCGGCCTTACAGAAATTGTTAATCATGATATGTACACGCGATGAACAACCGACCTCCTGAGAAGAATCGTCCACATTGTGTACCTCTTGAGATTGCGAGGACTCGAGCTACTAAGCATAAGCTTACGATCATGGCTGAAAACGCATAATCGACTCACCGCTTTCGCCGCCTCCAACGCGAAATCCGCATACACCTCATCCTTCTCCTTGACCCATTTCGTATTGCATTCCTTCTTCATCGCGGCGGTCACTTCAGGCCAGCGCGCTATATTATCTTCGATGACATCGACAATAGCCTGCTTTGTAACAGGTCAGCTTCGTGAGCAGCGAACATTAAGCAAGACATACTTGTATATAGGCTTTATGCGCCGCCACAGCCGCAGCCCATTTCGTCTTCGAAGTAGACAGTGAACAGTATGCATCGAATCTGCTCGTCGCCTTATTCAGATTATCCATAGTAGAAGAAGAAGAAGTAGAGGTATCTTCGTCGACGATGAGGATGAAAGTTGAGAACAACGATGAACCAAGCGCGTCCCGCAATGCACGCGTCTGCTTCCGGACGGACGCAAATACGAGCTAGGTACCTGCCGGCGCATCCGCGCCCGGCCCCTCCCGAGTGACGTTACCGAGACCCTTTGACGCGGCACCCTGACCTGTCAAGGCGATGATGAGTGCGGGGTGGTTGTCCCTACCCAAGCGACCACTGCCCATGCTCACCGCTGATAGAACCCAATGAAGTGGTCCTCCCTCCTCCAGATCCCTCTCTCTCTCCCTTCCTTCATCCCCAATCTCGCCATCCCGTCATGGCCGCAGAACACCTACCCATCTCATCCGGTCCCGCTCTCACACCTGTTCGACAATACCGCTGCTGGCGTAGCGGGCAACTTCGACGGGAAGGGACGAAGCTATCCTCTTGAGTTTCTTCCGAGGGGAGAGTGGGAGTGGGAGGGAGTCCGGGTGTGTTTGATCGTCGCAATCCGTAGAATGACGCGCTGACATGGTGCAGTACGCTCTGCCTGCCTCCTGGGGGTCCAAGGCGGACAACCTCGTATGCGCTGGTCAGACGCTAGATGTTTCGGGAGTAGGCTATGTAAGGGAGCTACATATCCTCTATGCGGGTGATTGGATAGATGGGGAGACGACGGAGGCGTTTGAGACAGTGTTTGAGGATGGGACGACACACGGCGTGCAGCGTGAGTGGTCTAGTTCGCGGGAGCCGTTATTCACCACGAACGCTGAATCCGCAGTGAGCGTAAAGAACTGGTGGAACCTACATTGGTTAAACGAAGGCGTTATCAAGGCGTGCGCTCTAATCACCATGTTGTCTTCCGCAGAAGCTTACCTCACAGCAGATCATACCACCACGTCACCCCCACCGAGGACTCCTACAACCTTACGCAGATCCACCAATTCACCTTCCCCCTCTCCCCGCTCTCGCCCCTCCAGAGCATCCACCTCCCCTCCACCTCCCAATCGCACAACCGCCTGCACCTCTTCGCCCTCTCCTACACGCCCGCCCTCCCTCCTGGCGTTCCGGAGAAGGCGAAAGACCTTGTGGCGCGGCACGCGCGGCTGACCAGCAAGACCCAGCCCGAGGCACCGTTCGCCCCGCTGTTGGAGGTGACGCTCACGAGCCTTGCCCGCTCGGTGCCCAACGCGAACTTCCCGATCACCGCCCTGCACACCGTGCACTTAAAGTCGAGGCATTTCGAGCAGCTCGAGCCCGGGAAGGTGTACAGGCTTGCCCCGGGCGATGAGACACGCGTGAGGATACCCGTGCGGTGGGTGGATGCGAAGAGGGACAGGGATGAAACGTCGCTGCCGGCGGTGGTGGAGCTGAGAGATAAGAAGGGCAAGGTGAGGGGAAAATGGACGGTGGATGTGGAGAGGAGGTTCGACAGGGAGATGGACACGCCTGTTTGGGTGCGCGCCTCTTCTTCTCTATGATCATGCATTCGGAGCTGAGTTCCGATCAGTGGGACGACGCCAAGTTTGGAATATTGTATGCGGCCAGTTCTGCGTGAGGAGGTGGAGCTGATAGGATTCGGACAGCATACATTGGGGTGTGTTTAGCGTGCCTGCTTGGGCTCCTACGGGATACTATGCGGAGTGGTACAAGTATGTCCTTTGGACCCGCGGTACTATGCAGTGATCTGACTCGCGCAACAAAGCTGGTGGCTGCACAGTCCTTTCGAAGATGCTGGAGCTACACAGAAACATCATCTGGAGACATATGGAACTGTAAGTGCCAGATATGTATCTCGACTGAATACTCAAGATCCGCAGAGCTTGGTCTACGATGACTTCATTCCTCAATTCACCGCGTCCAAATTCAATGCAACTGATTGGATAGACTTGTTTGAGGATGCCGGGGCGAAGTACTTTGTCATCACCACGGTATGCCCCATCCCTGCATGCATCCCCGCTTCTGACACGTACCCAGAAACACCATGACGGGTTCGCGATCTTCGACACTGGCTCGACGACACACCGGTCCTCGAAGTACCTTGGCCCGCAGCGGGACCTCGTAGGCGAGCTGATGGCCGCCGCCACCAACAGCACGTTGCGCAAAGGCACATACTTCTCGATGCCCGAATGGTTCTCGCCCGACTACGCGGCGTACGGGATCGACCGGTTTCCCGGTGGGCTCGCGGAGAACCCGTTCAAGCCTGGCGATAGGGAGGCGTATACGGGCCGGCTGGAGGTGAAGGACTACCTGAGGGATGTACAACTCGCGCAGATGCGCATTCTGGCGCAGCAGTACGGGACGGAGATCATGGTTGGTTTGCCTTTCCCCGCGCTCGTCTCCACCAGGCTGACGAGAGATCACAGTGGTGCGACATCGGCGGCCCTAACCTGACACGGATCTTCGCCCCCGAGTGGTATGCGCAAGCGGCCAAGGAGGGCCGGCAGGTGACGATGAACAACCGGTGCGGTTCGCACGCGTCGTTCGACACGCCCGAGTTTGCGCGCTTCTCCAGCGTCGTCCCCACCTCGTGGGAGACGAGCGAGGGGATTGACCCGTACTCGTATGGGTTCAATCGGCGGACGCTGCCCCAGGAATACCGGAGCGCGGACACGATCGTGCAGACGCTGGTTGACATTGTGAGCAAGAATGGGAATTAGTGAGTCGCCGGTGTGTCCCTGCACGTGGGAGGGTGCTGATGCGGGAGGTGTAGTCTGCTGAATCTGGGACCGGACGAGGAGGGCACGATCATCGAGCCTATGAGGGAGCGACTGCAGGAGGCCGGCGAGTGGCTGCGTCACTCGGGGGAGTGTATCTACGGGACCGTGCGCACCTTCCCGTGTTCCAACCTCTCATATTCTAACGGCGCAGCCCAGACCTACTCCTCTCTGGGTGCCGAGCTCGGCCCCCTGCGGTTCACCCAAACCCCCAACACATTCTGCATCATCTCCCTCACGCCTCCTCCCTCCAACTGCCTACTCATCCCCGCCTTGCGCCAGCTGCCGATCCTCCCGGGGGACACGATCACACTGCTTGGCTCCGGGGGTGATGGGGGGCCGCGGCCGCTTGATTGGGAGGTTGAAGAGGGAGGAGGGGTGAGGGTGTGCTATGAGGAGTGGGAGAGGGAGGAGGTGAGGCACGCGTGGGCTTTTAAGGTTGAGTTTTCCGAGAGGTAGTTCGTTTGCGTCATGTACCTGGTTATCATTCTTGAATGTACGCTGTATTACAGTATGGTTTGCGTGTCGGTGAGTCGGATATTGTCGGCGGCTCGGAAGCGAGGTTCCTCCGACCCCGCCTCGTCGGCCGGGTGGCGCGCTCCGGGATTACGGTTTGCGCAGCCTCCCGCCGGGCCCAATCGAAAGAACGGGCGCTGTCGGCGAGTACTAGTGAATAGGGTCGGCCCACTCCCCGGACGGTGCTTTGGGCAAGGAAAAGTCCTGTGCGCGTGCCTGCCCTTACTTCTTCAAGCTCGGGTCAGTAGGAACTTGTCAAGCTTCGTCGTCAGCAAGACCAGTACGACTACCGACGTGGTCGACCACAGCCAGCGCGCCCCCGCCTCCCGCCCAGCCCGGTCTGTTCGTCCGGTGTTCCCGGGTGCTCAGCGACAGGTCAGCGAACTCGACGGCCGACCGAGCTCCACGTCGCCGTCACCGGATCGTATCCCGCGCTCCTGCTCACCGTCTCTCGTCCTGCCCACAACCCACCCCACCCTCGTCCTAGCCCAGCCTGTCTCCGCCCTTGCTCACCCGCGCCCTCCCCGCCCCGGCC